>JBCFYV010000100.1:57200610-57263458 GCA_039000515.1 Timema cristinae | reverse complement strand
GGCGCACAGCAAGTAGTGTGCAGTGTAACTCACGACTAGTAACAAGTCTGACGACAGACACCCATCTTGCTGATTCTTCCAAAGACACGGTTGTTGGCCTTGACGAGGGCCGATATTGGGTGAGGGACGCCTGTGTCGGTTTGCGCGAGGTGCTGCCTACCTCCTAGGTGCATACAGCGCCAACTTTTGACGTCTCGAAGCGCTTCCATTTGGCGTCGCCGGCCCAAAGTGTGTTGTCACCCTCCTAGAGTCCGGAGATCCGACTAACGCTGTTTGTCGTTGGTCAGCCAAGAGGCCCTTCACGGAGTACGAGGTGGTAGACAACACCATCCACGTGTCTTGGCGGCCGAGTCCGAAGCAGCAGAGCAGACTCAACAGAGAGGGTCTGCTCGGATTCTTCAGGTTCACGTTCCAGCTCGACACGGGTGGCTACGATGACTCATGCTTGTACGTATCCACACACACACACATGTACCAACATTTTCTGAAAGAGAGAAAAAAATTAAAAATCGTTAAGAAAGAAAAACACCTTGAGTACAAACGACCATGGATTTGAACCCCAATTTCCCCCTCATCGGTAGTTCCAGTCTACTAAGAGAATGATGCCTTAGACCATGAGACCACCAAATGATAGTTATCATTGTAATGTAGTGCTTACGACAAAGTTTTAGATGTGTTTGAAGAGCACTCGAGAAATGATCGGTATTTTTACAAGTTTACATAATACATGGCCGGAATAAATCAAATGTATATTCAGTAGACACGTTTTAGTTTAATTCTATACAGTTCGACACATTACTCAGTCGGTAGTGTGTCTGTCTATCGAACTAAAGGTCCTGGGCTCTATGCCTGTCATGTCAGAAAAATGTATCATTGGTGAAATGTTTTCTTCTTCTTCATAGTGATGAATTAACGGCTGGTAGTTCTGGGTGTTGTGTCTGTTCTAGACTTAAGTTAGTTTATAAGTCGTATACTGATATAATCAGTCAGTTCAGAAAGTGCATGTTAAATACCTTGGATAAATGTAAATGAAAATTTCATAACATGGTAATCGCTACAGTTGTTGAATATCTGTCATGAACATCGCGAAATTTGAGCAAGACTTCATTTAAAAATTTTTGCTCAAATGTTCCGATGCCCTTGACAGATATTCAACAACTTTTGCGACTACCATGCGTATAAAATTAAACAAAACGTATATACAGGAGCAATATTGTATTTATTTTGTCCAAAAACTGTTTATACAGGTGTATACTAATTGGTGTCAAATATTCTAAGGGCGTATTCCCATTGACCGAAAATTAACATATGTTCATATAAACATGTGTCTAGCAAGGCTTAGTTTCTGAGCTAGGAGGTGTTGTATTGTTAAATTAATTAGCAATCCATCAGAAGAAGTAATTCAATTAAATTAGACAACCTTTAACAGAAAACCAACGAAAACACAAGACAGAATATTTTGCTGCAAACATTGTTCAAAATGGTGTTTAGCTTCGATGCACTCTCTCTGAGGCTGCGTTCCATGCTATGTCAAATACATCTGAGGTGTTACGTAGTTTATCACATTCATTTAAGATGTGTTCTCATAAAAGTCAACATCAAACACAGGTGTTGAGTAAACAGTGAACTTTAAATGTCTCCAAAGATGAAAAAAAAAAAATCCATTGGGTTAAAATCTGGGGATTAAGCCGGCCATTCAATGGATCCCCCACGAGAAATCATCTCTGAGGAAAACCTTTAATAACCCTAAAACCAAGCATATATATACCCATGTTTGTATGGTCTCTTATTAATGTTTAGTCGATGGGAACACGCCCCTAGAACATTTGACACCAGTTAATATAATATATCCTGTATATAAAAAATGCAAACACAGGTATCCATCTATTTCACCTTCCATACCACCTCGATGTGAGGGATCTCAGCAATCTAGATGATGCCTTTCTCTGCCACCAGATATCAGGAGGTTATTTCGCTCAGTTCTTCAACCCACCCAGCACCCTAATGCCGATGAGTAAACACATCATCTTCGTCCTTAGTTTCTTCAAGCACCTCTTGGAGGCGTGGGACGCTGTGTCCGCCATCTTGGATAGACTCGAACCCAGTGACTTCCTCACCATCGTATATCACGAGAGAGGGGAGCCCAAGGTAACGACGGGGGACGTTGTCACGCGGACATCTCTGCGTAGTTGAGTTTTCATCCGAGCAGTTTCCTTGAGTTGGGAGGGAAGGGAGATCAATATTCTTGCGGAACTTTTTTTTTTTTTAATTTTATGGCATTTGAGCCAGACTATTTTAAATTAATATAAGAAGTCCTGCTAGAATTCCACGATGACCAGAACAGATATTCAAAATTTTTTACGATAACCTTGTGTAGAGAATGAAACTAAACCATCTACTGGAGCAATATTTTATTTGTTACGTAGGTCAAACCTTTTTTTTAAATATAAAAACCGAAAGAATACAAATCTATACTCATGATCATTTCCCCCACACATTAATTACTCATTATGAGAAGCAAGTAATGAGGATTGAAAAGTAGAGAATGCTAAAGAGAAGGATTAAGATTAAATATTTGGGAGAAAGACCGCAAGGAAGAGATGGGAGGAGAAAATAAAAACAAGTGTGCAAGTAAGAGGAGAAGAATGGTGGAAGGACAGAGAAATATGGAGGAATTTTACTAATCTGACCCGGTCACAATCTAGAAAAAGTCGTTTAATGATGATGATGATGATGAGGGGCAGGAATTGGGAGGAAAGATTAGAAGAAACTCCCCAGAATGATAGTAGTAATGAGATAATAAAACCACACTGTTAGCACCTCCCAATGTACGTGACCGAGATATGAACCCTGCCAGCAAGAAACCTAGTATATTTTTCACCTGACGGCTTAGACTATGTAACCACCAACAGGAGTCTGATGATCATTGAGGGCTGTGATTAATTTTCCAGCTCTGGGGCACTAACCGTTGTACCGAGTCATCCATGGAGCAGTCTCTCTCGGCGATAGTCCCGGCATCACACGACAACAAAGTGAGAGCAAGAGCCTTCCTTCGCACTGGTATCGACCTTTACGGTGAGTTTATACTTTGATAAAACACGAGTGTACACGGGAGAACAAATCAACCAAGGTATCCTTCTTTGTTCCAAGTCACAGGGTCTGTAGTAAAGTTCAGCGCGAGTTCAAAATTTCTTTGATTTTAGTGCAAGTCTAGATCTCTAGAGCATTTTTAAACACATCATTCACTATTTACGGCATTGATATCACCGTCATAATGGCGTACATTTATTCACAGATTAGTGTAAATAAAGATCGTTTGCCTTGCAAAGCATCATGGGTAAACATACATTGCTGCGTTACTCAAGCTTTCTGCACTCTATTTTCAACGACCATCAGAATCAAGTTTATTGGTTGAAGGAAAGTCACCATTCTGCTGTGTTAGTAGATGAACCTCGATTATAATTTAATGCAAGGCCCGCGCCCAGGATATCCGCACTTGTATTAATCTGGCCAAGACCTCATTCTAAAACAAATGCAGAGGAACTTGTTCCTTCCATCTTACAGAAGGTAGCGGCATACCAGGTCTACTGACAGCACTAGACCTCTCTGAGATCAGCATCACCAACAAACTACGGCTCAACCTGTTCCCGGCCATCGTCCACCTAGCCGAGAGGCACGACCACACGTCGGCTGACAACCAGAAGGAACACGACGACGCCCTGATCGCGTCAGTCAGCCGCAAGAACTTGCCTCACCGTGTGCCCATCTACAACCTCGTGCTCGGGTCCTCGCGGCCTTGTTTCCATTTCTTCAGGAGGATGTCCAGGTGGAACTACGGGTTTGCCAGGAGGATCGTCCCGGATAGCGGCGTCGCGGAACAAGTTGGGCTCTTCTTCAGAGAGATCGAGTCGCCTCTTCTTACCAATATCAGCTTCCTGTACGGCCCGGACAGGGTGAGTTGTCGTTCTAAAACCAACGGAAGAGGAAAGTCAAATTTTAACAACAATTAAATTAGTACTTAATGTATTTTTTATTATTTTTTTGACACAGCATCTTACTATCATTTAGAACTACTAATTACACTAATGTGCTGTGGGTAATTAAACTGGCATTTAGAATAAATGTACTCGCATTTTCATGGAGGGAGAATGTAAAACCATTTAGGGGAAAACCAACCTTGGTACACCTAACCTGTATCGAACCCAGATATCTACGTCAGCGTCAATCCAGTCTATTGATGGAATGACTCCTCGGACCATGTGGCCACCGAAGCAGGTATTTAGGTAATTATTTCTTGTTGATTTTATAGCAAAGACTTTATTTTGAACACAATCAAAGCGTATTTACACTATAGGCTCACTAGGCACGGGCCTAGGGGCGGCGGCACATTTTGGATAACATTATTTTTATTTTTATATTTTGTCTTTAATAATTACGTGTTCATGGCGTGGACATGCCTACTTTTCTTTCGTAGAAATCGTTTCTCGAATACTAACTACCCCACTCCCCTCCCCAATACCTCTTTCCAACGAAATCTCCTAAAATCCTTGGGGGAAAAATGAGAGTGGGGGAGGGGGGGCGCAAATTTTTTAAATCCGCCACTGAACACAATAAATACAATAATGTTCCACTAGACGCGAATTTCAAATCCGAATCTTAGAAAACATGTAACTTTTTCTAATTGCTATATATTATATTATTATTATTAGCACCGCGTCTTACTACCCGTTCAGGTTATACGCACTTACGCTAATGTGTAATGGTAGGATGATTGTGAGATGAAATGAAGGACCTACAGTTTAACGTGGAATCCGAACCACGTTGGAGGCCTGGCATTCCACTCATTCACAAGTTGTTATTAATACACTCTTGTCAGAGGTGAAGGAAGGGTTTGGAAATCAGATAAATATGTGCTGGGACCGAGGATGCTATATATAGTTTTATTTTTGCGAAATAATTATTTATCTCACTTTAATTCTTACGTTGATTTAGAAAATATAAACCGTAGCTAAATGATAACATTGTTTGATTAAAAAGAAAATTCACAATAATTTACGAGGTAAAATATTTTCTTACTTCTTCTGGTTGTTTGGTTTACCCTATAATCGTATATTAGCTTTAAAATTTTTCCCCAATCCGAAGTTTAAAAAATCTTTGTATACACGTTTTTAAAATTTCAAATCTGAATTATATTTTTCGAATCCTTAATTTTAGAATATCCTTGAGGATTCAAGGATTCGTAAGGCTAATTTCTTAAAAATTGTAACCAAAATATATAATAAAGCTATGATACTTAGGGTTTTATCTAATATAAATTAGCTATACTCCATTTACCCTGAAAGGTAGTCTTACCTTGACTGATTACACTTTGACCCTATCTTATAATCTACACCATGGTGGAACCAAGCAAGGTAAGCTCGCTACTATACAGGTTAAACGATCTTACAACAAATTCACGCCATGTGATATTTTTGTTCAAGGTGAAGGAGATGACCGACACGAGGTTCCCCTTTGTGTACGATGGCTCGCAGCTGGTAGCAGCGGGGAGGATTACAAATATCAACAACTTAGACAGTTTCAAACCACGGGTAGTTATTCATTTTATTTATACATCTTAGGGATATAACTTATACATTCTGAACAAAATTACTCTTTACCTAACTTAGGTAAAAACATATTTTCTTGAGACCAACATTGATAACTTTCTACTAAATTATAATTGTTATTTTAAAGATATTGATAATATCTATCAAAAGTGACGACTGCAGAGCACAAGACTAGACGTATGAACACGTTAAAGTAATAATAATAATAATACTTAGCACCACGTCTTACTACCCGTTCGGGTTATACGCTTTAAGTACTAATTACTCTAATGGATTAGGTATTGGGAAGGTTGAATTAGAGGAAGTGAACCCGCATTTGCGTGGAGGGAGAGTGGAAAACCATTTAGGAAAAACCACCCCCAGTTCACCCGACCGAGATTCGAACCTCGATCTCCCCGTCCTCAGCAGTCGAGCTCAACACGACTAGCGCGTTAGCCAACTACGCCACCGAGGGCGGGTACGTTAAAGTAGATATAGTGACTAATTATAGCCGTCAAATAAGGTTCTTCTTTTGAAAAGTGAACTGTAACTGAGTCAAGAAAGAATAAAAGTATTACCAAATTTTATGATTTAATTTTGTTGTCATCTTTCTTTCTGAAAACGGAACTTTTAACTTTTCACCCCAATCTTATCACGGATGGTACAGCTAGAAAAAGTTACCAGACCTGATTTCGCGTATTCATACGTCAAATTCATGGGATCTACAATCGTCACTTTTGATAGATATTATAAATACACTAATAAAAATAATATTATTGAAAAATGTGTTCAGTTTTAGCCGCAAAGTATATCATTTTAATATTTTGCGATCATCCTTTCCGACTTAAATCCCGCAGTTTGTTTGGTCCAGGTCCTGTCAGTCTCCTCGGGACGAATCTTTAACAGCACAGAGGTTAGAGTGTTCGAGGAAGGAGAAGGATCCTTTGTGTATCATCAAGAAGAGATGTCAGAGTTCCTGCGGAGGATGTGGGTCTACCTCACGTTGAAACAGGTCCTTAGACAGGACGAGAGGTCGGGGCTTGAAGGTACTGAGAACAGAACGGAGGAGTCGAGACAGCTGGCGCTCAAACTTGCCCTGGCGGTGAGTTCTGGATCTAACGTGTGCAATGGTTTTTGGTAAGAGGCCCGTTTTGAAATACCTGATTTGGTATACGAGGAAAATACTGCAAGGAAGGACAAGAACTAGACGGGAGGAGCAGATAAAAGAAAGTGTGCGAGTGAGAGGAGAAGAATGGAAGCAATTAAAGGAGGAAGAGTGGTAGAAGGAGAGAGGAAGATAGAGGCATTTTACTAAACTGAACCAGTCACAGGTTGGAAACAGTTGATGATGATGGTGGTAATAATAATAATAATAATAATAATAATTAATTGTGCTGGGGGTCCGGGGTTCAATCCTCGGTCCCGGCAAAGATTTATCTGATTACCAAACCCTTCCTTCACAACTGACAAGACATCTTGTGAATGTGTGGAATGCCAGGCCTCCACCGTGGTTCGGATTCCACGTTAAACTGTAGGTCCTTCATTTCATCTCACAATCACCCTACCATTACACATTAGCGTAAGTGCGTATAACCCGAACGGGTAGTAAGACGCGGTGCTAATAATATAATATATAATTAATAATAATAATATTGCAGTCTGGGTTACATAATTCGTAGCCCAGTAGTGGAAATATTATCCAGTACTAATGTACCGTTGTCCAGGGGACGTACTAATGTACTAATAGTACATCCTTTCAGTGGAGGCTCTTTACATGTCCTGATGATATGAGGTGATGGTGATAGTGAGTATGAGGGAGATAGTGAGTATGACAAATTATCGTAATTAGTCCATAAGTCTGTAGTAAAAAGTTCCCGCATTTGCGTGTAAACCACGCTCAGCACATACGATCCGGGGTTCAAACCCCGATATCCCATTCAAAGGTCTATATAGTCGATTGATGAATGGATCATGGATAGTTCAGTCGGTAGAGAGGTTGACGTGTGAAGCTGATAAGCCAGGGTTCACACAACTGTTGTCTATTGTTTCCAGAACAACTACGTGACGTCTCTATCCTCCCTTGTGGTAGAGCGGTTGACGTGTGAAGCTGATAAGCCAGGGTTCACACAACGGTTGTCTATTGTTTCCAGAACAACTACGTGACGTCTCTATCCTCCCTTGTGGTAGAGCGGTTGGTATGTGAAGCTGATAAGCCAGGGTTCACACAACTGTTGTCTATTGTTTCCAGAACAACTACGTGACGTCTCTATCCTCCCTTGTGGTAGAGCGGTTGGTATGTGAAGCTGATAAGCCAGGGTTCACACAACTGTTGTCTATTGTTTCCAGAACAACTACGTTACGCCTCTATCCTCCCTTGTGGTAGAGCGGTTGGTATGTGAAGCTGATAAGCCAGGGTTCACACAACTGTTGTCTATTGTTTCCAGAACAACTACGTTACGCCTCTATCCTCCCTTGTAGTGTACCAGAACGACAGAAGGTATCAAGTGGTCGACACTTCCCGTGAGTGCTTATAGAAACTAAAACAAATATTAGTATTAATAATATTGTGATAGCGGCACCTTAGATCGATCGATAGGATGTATGTTTACTGCTCAAAGGGTCCCAGGTTCGATTCCTGGCATGGCCTGGAAATGTATCACTGGGGAAAATGTCGGTTTACCCTTTCACAGTGGTAAATTGACGCCAGGGGACTGGATGTTGTTCCTGTCCTAGTCTTAAGTTATATTATAAGGTATGTGAAGCTACGACAGGCCTAGCAAGCTTGTGGGGATGAATATATGGCTTGAATAAAGAACTGACCACAGGCTGGTAGGGTCACCTGGCGGTCTAGGGGTAAGGTGTCAGACTTCTGTACTGGGAGTCCGGGGTTCAATCCTCGGTCCCAGCACAGATTTATCTGATTACCAAACCCTTCCTTCACCTCTGACAATACATCTTGTGAATGTGGGGAATGCCAGGCCACCACCGTGGTTCGGATCCCACGTTAAACTGTAGGTCCTTCATTTCAACTCACAATCACCCTACCATTACACATTAGCGTAAGTGCGTATAACCCGAACGGGTAGTAAGACGCGGTGCTAATAATAATAATAATAATAATAAAAACTTGAGTTTCATTATAATACCATTAATACTTTTATCCATTCCTCGGTCACTTCACCGAATAGAACCAATAAAATTAATATGAATGGAACATTTATTTCAGGCGAATCTGATGAACTGAAGAGTGTTGAATTGACAGAAAACAGAGCAGGTAATATATATGTATACATTTATTACAGATTGAACGCTCCGATCCCTCCAATTCTATGATTATTCGAGAGATTTCGAGATTAATTGAAGATCTCCAAAAAAAAGTAATACAATTATTACTAAGGCTTTGACTTGATATAACTTTTTCAATCAATTGGTAAATGGAATAATTTTATAAACACGTGTATTTGGAAGAGAGATTAATCACAATAAAGAACAAATTTGTATTAATATCATTAGTTTAATAAAAAAATCTTTGTTTTTATGACGAGATAAACATGACAAATAAAATAACATTTGTCAGTGGCATATTTTTTTTTGTAATTCAATTTTAAATATTTTCACTTCTGTACATTTGTGAAGATTCGAGATTAAAAAGAAAATTTAAGATTTGGGTTCAAGAAATATCGGATTCGACCCATCATTAATACAAATTTGTTTATTCTGTCTATCTGTCTGTCTTTACCTGTGGCTTTATATTTATAGGTTACTTAGCCATACCTTGGAGCGCTTTTATTTTTTCCTAGAGCTCGAATAATTAAGGCTAGGTAAGGGTAGGTACTGATGACACATTTTTTGAAATTCGATATTTTTCAAAAATGTTTAGTGTTTTTGTTTAAAATGTATGTACGAAGAGTGTTTAATTCAAAATAATGTGTTTGTTTGGGGGTAAATCTTTCCAAAGGGTACTTTTCTGATAGCGGATTTCTTTTGAAAATTTGATCACAAAGAATATAATAGACTAAATGATGATTAAGTACTCATGATTGTGTCGTAACAGCTCTTTATTTGGTTAACTTATTCAACTAAATTCAGGTAAATTAACTTAAAGGTAATCTGATTGTGTCATAAATTAAGTTATTCGAACGACCTGAAATGACTAGCAATAAATAGTATCCATTAAAATATAATCGATGTACCAAAAAAATAGCTATTTTATAAACGAGCCAAGTGCTTCAATCTGAAACCATTTTGTGAACTATATTTAAACCCAAATAATAGACTTTAAAAGGGAAGTATATTATTTAATTATTATACTATGATAATTTTAATATTTACATTAGCTGAAATTATAATTGTGACCATATTTTTTTTTAAATAAACTGCCTTTACACCTAACGATTAATTTTAATAAGCTTTTAATGAAGTGATTAAAATATTTTATTTTTAACAGTTATTTAGCTTATGAGTGAGACACTTAACCCCAATGAAAAGCGTGTCTGTCTATTGAGTTAAGAGTCCCGGGTTCGATTCCTTGCATGGCCGAAAAAAATGTATCATCGCTCGGTAAAATGTGAGTTTCTCCCTTTTCATAGTGAAGAATTAACGGCCTTGGGCTGGGTGTTGTGTCTCTCCTAGAATTAAGTTGGTTTATAAGCCGTGTTCTGGTATGATCAGTCTGTTTAGAAAGTGCACGTTAAATAACTCAAACAATAATTTATATTTTTCTCATTTCAGTGCTGGCCAACAGTTAATGGCAAGAGCTATGACGGCCAGCACTGAAAAGTACACAAGTACCAGACATGTGGGCGTATTGCAAAATAAAATAAGCAATCATAGCTAAGTACATGTGCAGCAGATAAATAGTTAATAAAAGATAATAATAATAATAATAATAATAATAATAATAACTATATTAATTTAGAGTTCCGGTGGCCGCTTGGTATAACGCGCTACTCTCGCAATAGACTAGACTGCCGATGACGGGGAGATCGGGTTCTAATATAGATTGGGTATACTGGGAGGTAGTTTTTTTTTACCCCAAATTGTTTTCCACTCTCCCTCCACGCAAATACGGGTACTCTTCGTATGAATATAACCTTCCTGATCCCTAAAACCATTAGAGTAATTAATGCATAAACCTGAACGGGTAGTAAGGTGCAGCGTAAAAAAAAGGGTGGTAGGGAAAATCAATAATAATAATAATAATAATAATAATAATAAAATATCTCATTTTAAAACAAAATAAAACAGCTAGCAGAATAATGTAAGTTTAATTATTATTATTATTATTACTATTATTATCACCGCGTCTTACTACCCGTTCGGGTTATACGCACTTACGCTAATGTGTAACGGTAGGGTGATTGTGAGATGAAATGAAGGACCTACAGTTTAACGTGGGATCCGAACCACGGTGGAGGCCTGGCGTTCCTCACATTCACAAGTTGTGATTAATACACGTCTTGTCAGAGGTGAAGGAAGGGTTTGGCAATCAGATAAATCTGTGTCGGGACCGAGGATTGAACCCCGGACCCCCAGCACGGAAGTTTGACACCTTACCCTTGGAGCGCCAGGTCACTTTAATTGTTAGAGTTAGAAGTGCACTGAGTAAATTAATGTTGATGGAGCTCCTTAGAATAACTATCCGAGTTTGGCTCTTCTATTGTGATAAATATTAGTAGTAAGTTAATTGGTGTGATTGATATGGGTATGTGTCCACAGAGTTTTATTTATCAGTAATTGGTCCTGTGATTGTTCCCAGATAGCGACCTTGAAGATGCCCTGGAAGATTTCTTGTCTTCTCAAGAAGGTGAGACGTTTATTTAACAGCCCATCACACTTCACAATACTTTCATATACTCATAGATCTGTAGCTGTCACTTTTGATAGAAGGTATCACTGTCTTCATAATCATATAAGAAGTGTGGCGTGATATAAATAGTCAAGGTACCAAAAGCTTATTTAAGCTGTGTCATTCCTTATCACTCTGTCCCCATTTTACCAACTATACGTAACGTAGAAATGTAAATTCTAATGTGAGGTGTGTAGAGAACAGTCTCTATGTATGATTGGTCAAATGGGGACAGAGTGGGAGAGAACATATCACAGGTACAGTTGTAAAAAGTTCTGCTTACCCTGGCAACACTACACTACACGTATATTCTTATAAAATTTTGTCTCAATCAAGAAGACGTACTCCCCGGTGTTCAATGACCAGACCTATTCTTTTTAATTATGATTATTCTTAATTTATTTCCAGGTGCATCGCCCCAAGAAAATGGTTCCAAGAGTTCTTCATCACTGTGCAGTGAGTATTGTCCCTCCTTCATCACTGTGCAGTGAGTATAGTCCCTCCTTCATCACTGTGCAGTGAGTATTGTCCCTCCTTTATCACTGTGCAGTGAGTATTGTCCCTCCTTCATCACTGTGCAGTGAGTATTGTCCCTCCTTCATCACTGTGCAGTGAGTATAGTCCCTCCTTCATCACTGTGCAGTGAGTATTGTCCCTCCTTCATTAAGTACAGGTACCATTGGTGGGTTGAGGTCGGGGACCAGCTCGAAACTATCGAAAATTAAAATTACATTAAATAGCGGAGAAAAAAAATAGGCTACTTACATATTTTTAACCGTAAAAATTACTTTAATATAATATCACCCACCTTGTTGGTGTAGTTAGTTAACGCGCTAGTTTCTTGTTGCTTTAGACCACCCAGGATGGGGAGATCGAGGTTCGAATCTCAGTCGGGTGAACTGGGGTGGTTTTTCCCAAAATGGTTTTCCACTTACTCCCTCCACGCAAACGTAGGTTCACTTCTTCTAAATTCAACCTTTCCGATTCCTAGCCCATTAGCGTGATTAGTACTTAAGCGTATAACCTGAACAGGGAGTAAGACGCGGTGCTAAATAATAATAAATAAAATTGTATAAATAATGATATAGACTTGAGCAGCTGGTAGATTAACAAAATCACAAAAAATAAAGGACAAAATTCTATGAAAATAATTAACCAACTAAAGAAAGTGGTCTCTTAGTTGTTTATGACTCAATAAACATGATAAACAAAACATGTGTTTTGTCAGTTGTATCAAGTCTTAAAATATTCATAAAGACAAATTTAAAGATATTTACACTTTAATTAAAACTATACATTACTGAGGATTCGAATTTAGAATTAGAATTTAAATTTAAGTTCTAAAGAAAAATTTAATATTAGTATTAAAATATACATAGGATTCGATCAATCTCTAAATTATTCAGATACCAATAAGTTTAATGTTTGCATAAAGTTAGTAAATAATTGCTTCACAGTGTTTCTATTATCATAGTTGTATTACGTAAAAAAGATGGTCTATTTATTTTAATAAAACGATAAATAAATACAACATACAAAATAAAGCTGCGATAATGTTTCCGTGACTAACTAACGTACACCATCTTGCAGCCACGCCGCTAACTACCGTGGACCAGCTCCGCTGGCTTGGTGAATACTGGTCTGGTAACAAACTGACACTACCCACCGGCAAGAAAGGGACCAACGAGACCTACTTGCTTAGACTCAAGGAGAAGGTCAGTCCGAGCACAAAAACACGGGGGAAATAATCAGTGATCAATTTATTGAAAGCCAAAAGTGGGGTGGAAGGAAATGGAAATCATATTCAATATTTTCACAGGTATTTTTTTTTTTTAATGTAGTGGTTAACATATCAACATACCCATGATGTGAGTGAGGTATGTGCAACTGATCCTATTTATGATTGGTCAAATGGGGACAGAGTGGGGTAGAACAATTCACAGGTACAGTTATAACAAGCTCTGCTTACCCCTACAATTGCTTTAAACATACAAAAATTTTCTTCTTAGTGAAGTGAAATACGCAGAAATTAAAAATCCATAGAAGTTTGTTTGCTACAATTTTTTGGCTCTACTGTACATTAAAAAAATGACTGAAATGGTTTTGGGAACGAGCTCTTCGATTATAGATGAACATGGAATAAGGAGTTATTTTTAAAATAATTTGGAATCGATCAGGATGAACAAGGTCCAGATGGACGAGGGTTGGATGGACGAGGGTTGGATGGATGAGGGTTGGATGGACGAGGGTTGGATGGACGAGGGTTGGATGGACGAGGGTTGGATGGACGAGGGTTGGATGGACGAGGGTTGGATGGACGAGTTCTGGATGGACGAGGGTTGGATGGACGAGGGTTGGATGGATGAGGGTTGGATGGACGAGGGTTGGATGGACGAGGGTTGGATGGACGAGGGTTGGATGGACGAGGGTTGGATGGACGAGGGTTGGATGGACGAGTTCTGGATGGACGAGGGTTGGATGGACGAGGGTTGGATGGATGAGGGTTGGATGGACGAGGGTTGGATGGACCAGGTCAGGATGGACGAGGTCAGGATGGACGAGGGTTGGATGGACGAGTTCTGGATGGACGAGGGTTGGATGGACGAGTTCTGGATGGACGAGGGTTGGATGGACGAGTTCTGGATGGACGAGGGTTGGATGGACGAGGGTTGGATGGATGAGGGTTGGATGGATGAGGGTTGGATGGATGAGGGTTGGATGGATGAGGGTTGGATGGACCAGGTCAGGATGGACGAGGTCAGGATGGACGAGGTCAGGATGGACGAGGGTTGGATGGACGAGTTCTGGATGGACGAGGGTTGGATGGACGAGGGTTGGATGGACGAGGGTTGGATGGATGAGGGTTGGATGGACCAGGTCAGAATGGACGAGGGTTGGATGGACCAGGTCAGGATGGACGAGGGTTGGATGGACCAGGTCAGGATGGACGAGGGTTGGATGGACCAGGTCAGGATGGACGAGGGTTGGATGAACCAGGTCAGGATGGACGAGGTCAGGATGGACGAGGGTTGGATGGATGAGGGTTGGATGGACCAGGTCAGGATGGACGAGGGTTGGATGGACGAGGGTTGGATGGACGAGGGTTGGATGGACGAGTTCTGGATGGACGAGGGTTGGATGGACGAGGGTTGGATGGACGAGTTCTGGATGGACGAGGGTTGGATGGACGAGTTCTGGATGGACGAGGGTTGGATGGACGAGGGTTGGATGGACGAGTTCTGGATGGACGAGGGTTGGATGGACGAGGTTCCACTGTAACACAGTTGTCTCTGTTTATTTCCTCCAGAGGGTCCACAGTTTCCAAGCTTGCATCAGTCCGTTGGGCCGTACAGCTGCTTGCAAACATCTGCTCAGCTGTCCTCTTCGCGTCATCTCCAACAATCTTATTGACTATCTTAGTCACTTCTGCTCCTTCAACTTGCGGTAAGTGAACTCTGGTCGGAGTGTCAAGGCCTGGTTCATGCTCGCGTGCCAAGACGCGTCCTCAATATCCCGCGTCAGTCCCGATTAACCGAGATAAGTTGAATTGAGCTTCGGTGGCCGCATGGTATAAGGCGTCACTCTCATGTTAGACTAGACTGTTGATGACAAGGGCACGCTTATTATGTGCCATTTATGATAATGTGTTAGAGATTAGTAGGGTATGAATTTATAAAAAGTGTACTTGCATTTGTGTGTAGATAGAGTGAATTTTTTTTCTAAACCTCTCTTAGTACATCCAACAGCCAACCGGGATTCGAACCCCGATCTCCCCATCATTGGCAGGCCAGTTTAACACGTGAATGACGTCTTAGACTATTCAACCACCGAAGACTTTAAGATTGAATTCTGATTGGGTCAAAATAAATGTCTCTCTCGAATTCTGGGAGAGCGTGTGAAGAAGTAGTATTGGGGATATTGGTTAAGGTTTAACTGAGTGCTTATTTACCTACACTAGAGTCGCGATTATCCGTGCCTCCATATTATCCGGGACCGGCGTTAGCAAGTATGTTTTAAAATAAACAAAGCGCCAGTGGCGGTTCGTAGCTAAAATTAGTGGGGGTGCTGCTCGAAATTTTTTTAGCCTTTGTTTTAAAATTGTGTAAAAGAAAAAAAAACATGTATAAAAAGAAAATTTATTCAGAAACTTGATAAAATTTTAACAAAAAAACAACAGTTTTTTACTTACTTTAACTTAAATCGTTACAGTTCAAGCTTGATCTATTCATTTAAAAATGAAATCTATTCTTCTTGTTTTAATTTGCGCAAAAAGTTCAATAATTTTCTTCTTGAACTCTGGATGACAATTGAGGAAATTTTTCTCCATTGAAAGTACTACAAGCACATTTAGTATTTCTGTTAAATAAAATAACCGAACAAAAAATAATCAAATAGACTATCTGGAAGCAGAATAATAATCTAATTCTACACTCTTCTACACTTTATCACATTCAAAAATATGGTACATGGCTTTTAGCACAACATACGCTGAGTAAAAAAAACTTCCTTCCACCATCATGCCATAGCCGGCACTGCGAGAGCAACAGTGCTCTCTCTACCTGGCAGTCCCGCCTTCCTCCCCACTCCCCTACTATGTGCGCATGCGCACAACAGTCAAACGCCACGTCACTGGCACTGTGAAGCGCATAGTTCCATACAAGAATATTTGTATCTTTTTCATAAACTGGGGATGGCTACTGAAGTACTGACATTAAGCTTAAGGAATATATATTGTACTACAAAAATAAAGAAAGAATGAGAGAAAAAAGGACTCATTATATTAAATATTATCGATAATATCAAGTGAAGATAGGGGGTGCTACAGTTTCGCAGTGCCTATACACGAGCCGCCACTGCAAACCGGTACATATCCAACATTTACTGAATTTATAATGTAATCCATTTGACGTTATTTTCACTTGTTCTTGCTTTGTAGCCGATGTTCTATTTCCAAAATAAAATAATGTATAGTAAAAATTTAAAAAAAATTAGTCTCGTTTAATTTCCACTGTCCCCCCAACAATAATTATTGTTTTTCCCATTTTACATCGAGATCAGAAAATGGTCAGATTCTATTAAAACACAGTTAAATTTTCACAGAAAAAAAGTAAGCAAACCTTTACTGAAAATTATTTACACATGATTCCGTATTATCCGGCCTGGAATGCCACCGCCGGATAATCGCGACTCTAGTTTATATTGTACATTAGGTAAATACCTATTCGTTTCCTCATTAATATGTAATATTGTTACAGGGGCCTGGCCTATGCCGGAGTGTGTTGTCCTGAAAACGTGACCACTATTACGTCATAGGGTCAACTACACCGCAGGGACAGCGTTATTGCTTTGTACACCCATATCATTATAAACAAACATCTACTTACTCCATCAGAATAGTTCAGTTGACATTTCTGGTATGAATATTCTACCAATAACCTTTTACCATGAATAGTACTTTTATTACTAATATTTTTTTTAGCTGCTTGTCTTACCACCCGTTCGGGCTGTACGCATGTACTAAATACAGCTAATGTGTTTCGAATGAGGAAGGTTGAGTTTAGATAAATATTACCCGCATTTGTGAGGAGAAAAGGTGTAAGACCATTTAGGAAAGATAGCCCATATACTACCCGACCTGGATTTGAACCCTGCTCTCCCTTTCATCAACAGTCTAGTATATTCCAAGAGTGACATCTCAGACTATTTGACCCTCTAAATGGGTATATAATTATTATCAACATCATCATCATCAATCAATAAGTTATAAAGCCCTATTTTCGACCAATGGTCATTAAATTAGAGAAGAGGAATGACTATATTTACAAGAAACGTAAAAAAAAAAAAAAAAAAATGCAACAAATCAAACAAATTAAAGAAGAAAGCTGATATAAATATATAAAAAACAAAGTAATGTAATAAAGTAAAGTTTACAGAGAATTACCTCGTGGCTTTAAAGCTCAAGCGTTACACATAACTCACGAACAAAAAGCGCTAGATCTTTACTTGCTCGCCTTCATAATATTATAACACCGTGACTTTACCGAGATATCAAGCACAGGATATTGAAAACAAGGGTGAGCCTTAAGAGAGCGTGAGTAATTTTACAGTTTTTATAGCATTACATTAATCACAACTTGTGAATGAGGGGAATGCCAGGCCTCACCGTGGTTCGGATCCCACGTTAAACTGTAGGTCCTCCATTTCATCTCACAATCACCCTACATTACACATTAGCGTAAGTGTTTATAACCCGAACGGTTAGTAAGACGCGGTGCTAATAATAATAATAATATAGCATTACATTTGTTTGACCAAAATAGATAAAATATCTCTCCAGTAGCAACATAAGTTTAGTTTTCTGCACATAATAATATCAACAGTTGTTGAATATCTGTCGAGGGTGTCCCGGAATTTTGTCAAAACTTTTTAAATAAAGAGAAAAGGTTTTGACAAAATTCCAGGACACCCTTCACAGATGTTCAAGATCTGTTGATATTATCTTGTGCATAAAACTAAACTCTATATTGCTACTGGAGAAATATTTGATCTATTCTGGTCAAACAAATGTAATGCTATAAAAACTGTAAAACAACTCGCGCTTCCTTCGGCCGCACCTTAAGGGTCCCACCTACCGTCAAGAATATATTCACATTGAATATACCTTTAACACAAGGGTCTCCAAAACCAAATCCTTTCAGGACTAAATCAAACAAAAGTCTTGAAGACAAAAACAAAACTTATCCACTTTAAGGGTGACAGCTACCTCAAGTAGAGCTTTTTTTTTTTTTTTTTTTAAAAAAGACGTTTTACTTCTGAGCTATAAATGTCAAACTTAACATTTACTTTGAACATATTAATGAGTAGCCTAATTTATTTTCTTTACATAACTAACATAGATAAATCTTTCAGAAATTAAAATAGAAAATGAACATGAAACAATTAGATCCCTACGCGCGTGCTCACGCCCTACTACAAATATACAATTACGCTACGAGAACGTGACGTCACAATTCTATGTGACTCGTGCAAAATGAACGACTGACCGAAAATAATATATTTAACTAATCTTTACGTTGACTTGAGCAAACTTACGTAACTGAACCTTCAAATCGAAATATACAGATAACTGGAAAATAAATAGGCTTAAGGCCCCCATCCACCCCAACGGCTAAATCAACTAACATAAATATATAATAACTGAAACAAAACAGCTTAAGGCTCCGTCTGCTGAGACGATAAATAATACAGAATCGCATGATTAATAAGATAATACATTCTAGGACTAGATCCGTTCATGAAACACAAAGTAAGGGTCAAGAATCCCAATCCCAACCCCAATCCTGACACCCACGTCCTCGCCTGAACCACAAAGATACCATCACGAGGATTTTCATTTTCTCAGTGAAATCCCGGCTGGGGATTGTCTTTGATGGTCTTCCTCGGGAAGATTTGGTGTTCCCTGCTTCAAGTAGAAATGTTAAGTTACTTGTCCGAGTACTGGAAACCTCAACTGTGTGTGTCCGAGTACTGGCCACATCAACGTGTGTGTCCGAGTACTGGCCACATCAACTGTGTGTGTCCGAGTACTGGCAACCTCAACTGTGTGTGTCCGAGTACTGGCCACATCAACTGTGTGTGTCCGAGTACTGGCCACATCAACTGTGTGTGTTCGAGTACTGGCAACCTCAACTGTGTGTGTCCGAGTACTGGCCACATCAACTGTGTGTGTTCGAGTACTGGCAACCTCAACTGTGTGTGTTCGAGTGCTGGCCACATCAACTGTGTGTGTCCGAGTACTGGCAACCTCAACTGTGTGTGTCCGAGTACTGGCCACATCAACTGTGTGTGTCCGAGTACTGGCAACCTCAACTGTGTGTGTCCGAGTACTGGCCACATCAACTGTGTGTGTCCGAGTACTGGCCACATCAACTGTGTGTGTTCGAGTACTGGCAACCTCAACTGTGTGTGTCCGAGTACTGGCCACATCAACTGTGTGTGTCCGAGTACTGGCCACATCAACTGTGTGTGTCCGAGTACTGGCCACATCAACTGTGTGTGTTCGAGTACTGGCAACCTCAACTGTGTGTGTCCGAGTACTGGCCACATCAACTGTGTGTGTCCGAGTACTGGCCACATCAACTGTGTGTGTCCGAGTACTGGCCACATCAACTGTGTGTGTCCGAGTACTGGCCACATCAACTGTGTGTGTCCGAGTACTGGCCACATCAACTGTGTGTGTTCGAGTACTGGCAACCTCAACTGTGTGTGTTCGAGTGCTGGCAACCTCAACTGTGTGTATTTGAGTACTGGCCACCTCAACTGTGTGTGTATGTTCGAGTGCTGGCAACCTCAACAATGTGTGTCCGAGTAGGTAGTGGAGGGGGCGGTTCTTGAAATGGCGGCATCAAGAACCAATCAGCGTCGAGAGCGAGCGCCTAGCAACAGTGGAGACCCGTCATATGTTGGCTGACCACACTCTCCTCTCTCCCTCTGTCTCTCTCTCTCTCACGCAGGCGCGTCGTTCTCGAACTTCGTCGGCCACTTGAAGCGTCGCCACAACGATGGACCGTTGGACGACGCCCGTCCTTCTCTCGTTGGACGTTGCTTAGATTGTTGGAGGAAAATGGCAAACACTAATGAAATATCATATTGAGGGGGTGAACTGTAAATTACCTGAAGGGGTAAGGGCTATTGCAATATAGGAGATCAGGTGGTTAACTTGTGGTTGGTGAACTGTAGCATACCAATGCTATAGTTAATTAACATCATTTTAAGGTTGGCCCGAGTATTTGGCAACAATATATCTCCTCCTTCCTCTACCGAGCCCCCTATTTCCCTTCCCCATCCTTACTAACCCACTCGTCCCATAACACACTATTTGAAATATATAATAGGCTTTAGGTGACACCTTTACATTTCAACCCTCTCCACCGCCAGATAGCACTGCGGACAAGCTTCCTATACAATTTTTTTCTAGAAAATGTTCATCTCTAGCGATGATTGAACATTGTAACATAAAATAAGATCAACTTCGCAGTATTTTCATTATATACGCATCGGATGGGCACAAAGAGTGGATGCCAAGCTCATCTAGTTTGGTCTGCCAGTGGTAGGGAGTCTGGGGTGCGATGTGTTGTGGGTTGGGCTTGATGATTGGATGAAGGTCTTCAGTCTTCTGATGATCCAGACATGCTTGGTCAACTCCTGAAGGTTCTAAGTAAGAAGTTCTTCTTTCGAAACATCATCCTGATGGTCCAGACATGCTTGGTCATCTCCTGAAGGTTCTAAGTACGAAGTTCTTCTTTCGCAACATTATCCTGAAGGTCTAACAATGCTTGGTCAACTTCTTGAGGTTTCAGAGATGTCGCCTTGACGATGAAACGTCTGATTACAGGACTGAACAGTTTGGGGTCTGCGGCTGTTGACCCGTCCCTCTTCAAGAAGACTGTGGCGAGCAGAGCTACCCCACTCGTCAACACGAACCCCACGAAATGGTACCACATGAAGGATATTTTGTACAGGAACAGGACGTCTCTGAAAAAACAAACAAAAAGAACGCACGCCTGATATATTTAAGTGTTCACAAATAACGTGCGAGCGAGGAGCCGCCATCTGTTGACTAAGATAATGCCAACTTCTACTGATATAGGGTGTCATGTAGCCGTTAATCTCGGTTTCCTACACCTGAACCGCTACTTTGTATTCAAGTATCTCTTCACTTGTCCTCACGAGGATCAGCTGATCCCCGTTCCAGGGCCGTTTACTTCACAAAGAATCTGAGATCACCAGGGCTCAAACCCGGGACCTCTGGATCGTCCATCAAACCACAGAGATAGTCTTATAATGTGAGGAGAATGGAGAGAGAAAGGATGGCCAGGAGGATATGGAGGTGGAGGTAAAGAGGCAGAGAGGAAGACCAAGGGACAGATGGCTTAAAAGAGTGTGGAGGAGTGAGGAGGAGAGAGGAGAGGATTGGGTGAAGGTGTAGGGAGGAAAGGAGGTGGTGGAGAGCCTTATGTTCCAAACAGACCCAGTCACTGACCGGAAGCTTTTAATGATGATGATGATGAGGAGTTATGATTAATTTTTCCGCTCTCTTGGTTGGATACAGTGTGACATATACAATGTGCTGTTCTCATGAATACATATTAAATATTCTCACGTGTTGGATGCAGCTGTCTCATCAGCCAAGAACGTAAAGTTGTATGTGCAGCCATTGACAGAGACAGGTTTGGTGTCGTACTTCAGGTGACCTGAAGACATTGCGGCTTGTGCGCCGAAACAGATCCATGTCATGATGGACAGGCCAACTACACTTCCCAGCAGCATGGCCTGGGAAACATTAGCAGAGTTGATAGCTATACTGTCACTAGACAGGTCATTGTCATGATGGACAGGCCAACTACACTTCCCAGCAGCATGGCCTGGGAAACATGGAGCAGAGTTGATAGCTATACTGTCACTAGACAGGTCATTGTCATGATGGACAGGCCAACTACATTTCCCAGCAGCATAGCCTGGAAAACATTAGCAGAGTTGATAGCTATACTGTCACTAGACAGGTCATTGTCATGATGGACAGGCCAACTACACTTCCCAGCAGCATGGCCTGGGAAACATGGAGCAGAGTTGATAGCTATACTGTCACTAGACAGGTCATTGTCATGATGGACAGGCCAACTACACTTCCCAGCAGCATGGCCTGGGAAACATGGAGCAGAGTTGATAGCTATACTGTCACTAGACAGGTCATTGTCATGATGGACAGGCCAACTACATTTCCCAGCAGCATAGCCTGGAAAACATTAGCAGAGTTGATAGCTATACTGTCACTAGACAGGTCATTGTCATGATGGACAGGCCAACTACACTTCCCAGCAGCATGGCCTGGGAAACATGGAGCAGAGTTGATAGCTATACTGTCACTAGACAGGTCATTGTCATGATGGACAGGCCAACTACACTTCCCAGCAGCATGGCCTGGGAAACATGGAGCAGAGTTGATAGCTATACTGTCACTAGACAGGTCATTGTCGTGATGGACAGGCTAACTACACTTCCCAGCAGCATGGCCTGGAAAACATTAGCAGAGTTGATAGCTATACTGTCACTAGACAGGTCATTGTCATGATGGACAGGCTAACTACACTTCCCAGCAGCATGGCCTGGGAAACATGGAGCAGAGTTGATAGCTATACTGTCACTAGACAGGTCATTGTCATGATGGACAGGCCAACTACATTTCCCAGCAGCATGGCCTGGGAAACATGGAGCAGAGTTGATAGCTATACTGTCACTAGACAGGTCATTGTCATGATGGACAGGCTAACTACACTTCCCAGCAGCATGGCCTGGGAAACATTAGCAGAGTTGGGCTAACAACTATACCTTCATATATTTATGATTAAAGAGGTGTTTTATAAAACTTCACTTGTCCACATACCAAAGGCCTGAATTCACTAAACGGTTCAAGTCTGTTTCAGAGCAGGTATATTAAAAGGCACAATATGGCGCCCAAGATGCACCTTTTTTTATTTTGATCCGTTTCTCCATTCATTAAACAGGTAGCAAACCTGCAGCAGAAACTGTAGTGACGTCACCATAAACGTCATTATTATTAACTCAGTTGAAATTGCTCCCCCCTTCCCACCCACCCTGCTAACAAGGGCATATAGTCTAAGGCGTCAGTCTCGTACAATATACTGCACTGCCGATAATGTAAGGGTGATCACCGCTCTGGTGTTATTTCATAAATGGTTTTCCCACTCTCTCCCCACGTAAATGCTGGAAAAATGCCTCTAAACTCAACCTTACTCATTCCTAAATGCGATAAACCCGAACGGGTAGTAAGACCACATGACCAAAAAAAAACGATTGAGTCCTACATTATGATTGATCCTCTGGAAGTTCAGCACGAATCGGTTTCGTGATAGCCTATATGTGAATTGAAAACAGACGAGACTGACGCCTTAGCCCACATACACACATTCTCGATCCCCCCACGTGACTTACTCTGGCGCCCACCCGAGGCACGAGACATCCCAGGGTGAATATAGCCACGGTCGGTCCACTGATGATGCCAGTAAAGCTGTCCGACAACTGGAAACAATACATACGGACGGTACAAGGGAAATAAGGGTGGAAAGTCACACTACACGCATTTACCACGAACACGACTTTCATATCTCAAACCTGACAGTGACCCTAGGAAACACTTTTGATTTAATTAATATAATAGTGTTGGACTAGTCTGCGCAGGACTGGGAGGTCAGGGTTTATGCCCGGTCGGGTGCACTGAGGGTGTTTTACCTAAATGGTTTTCCAATCTCCTTCCACGCAAGTGCGGGTACACTTCCTCTCAATCAAACCCTACTTATACCTAAAAACATTAGTGTAATTAGTACTTAGGCGTTTAACCCGAACGGGTAGTAAGACTCGGGGCTAAAAAAAATTTAAATATGACACGTACCTCTAATAAAAAGTACATTAGAAAGTTTACATGATGGTCTGACAGATGGCAAGCACTAACTTAATTAGTGTTAAAATAGGACTTTCTCCTGAACCCTTCATTTAGTCAATGAACAATTAAATTAGCTTAAACACTAAGATTCATGGTAATTATTTGTTGTCACCGCTTATTACTACCCATGCTGGTTGTGTGTATATACACTAATTACACTAATGTTCAAGGCCGTAGCCAGGCATTAATTTCAGGGGATTGGCGGGCACATCCCCAATTGCTGGAAGCTAGAATAAATTCTAAATGATAAACAGTTCTAGAAACTATGTGAAGTGTTTTTTTTAATAACCCCCAAAATGCCGAAGGCTTGGAAAATTTCTAAATATTTAATCACTTCTAGAAGCTCTCTGAAGTGCTTTTTATGGTAACACAGTTCCCTAATTTGTATTTGTATCTTAATTTTGATATTGTCCGAACCACAAATAAAGCCATATATATTTTGTTCATAAATTTTATGAGGGAGGGGGGGTTTGAACCCCCAAACCTTCCCCCTCAGTAAGGGGAAAGTGAGAATTCTGCAACAGGGGGGAGGGGGGATGGGGGGATGGGGGGGATGTGGGAATAGGAAGGGTTGTAGCACGCGATGGTGGCAGAGGGGTGAGTGTGTGGAGCATCTGGTTTTTTTCTGTGACTCATTAACATAATAATGGATGTTGGGAGGGTTGATGTGTGTGGATGGAGGACTTGGGTAGAGGGGGAGGGGGGCAAAAAATTTTTTTGGGGACACATCGGAGGAGGAGGGGGGAGAGGACGTGACTGGGAGCTGCTGGAGGGGAAGGGGTGTTGAAGCGCCAGACTCGGGATGGCTGAGAGGGGGTCGGGGGAGACTAGCATACGGGGAACAGGGTTTTCTCTCCCTCTCTCTCATCATCGTGATGTAGTAGAGCAGCTTACTCCCTCAAACCTTGATCCTAGCAAAGATTGGGAATTAAGGATATGACAAGTATATTCTCTCTGAGGGAGGGTAGCTTATGGACCTCGAACCCTGATGGTCAAGATTGGCAATTAAGGATATGACATCTTAATATCTTTCTCTCTCTCAAACCCTGATGGTCAGGCTACAGTTCCATAGGTCCATGGTTCAATCCTCATAGGAAACAGCCTAACGGAACAGGATACAGATCTAGAGGTTCAATCCCTACAGGAAACAGCCTAATGGAACAGGAAACAGATCTAGAGGTTCCAGGTTCAATCCTCATAGGAAACAGCCTAATGGAACAGGATACGCTCTAAATAAATATTATCCTGTAAATGCGGGTTCACTTCCTCTAATTAAACCTTCCCAATTCCTACGTCGGAGGACAGCCGAACCCTGATGGTTAAGGATATGACAAGTATTATTCACCTCTAAATAAATATTATCCAGCAAATGCGGATTCACTTCCTCTAATTAAACCTTCCCAATTCCTACGTGGGAGGACAGCTTATGGACCTCGAACCCCCGATGGTCAAGATATGACAAGTATTATTCACCTCTAAATAAATAGTACAGTTTTTTTTAAACCTAGTATATTCTTAATATCTTTCTCTCTCTCAAACCCTGATGGTCAGGCTACAGTTCCATAGGTTCCCTGGTTCAATCCTCGGCACTTTCACAGGAAACAACTTAACGGAACAGGCTACTGATCTAGATGTACCGGGTTCAATCCTCGGCACTTTTCACGGGAAACAACTTAACGGAACAGGCTACAGATCTAGATGTACCGAGTTCAATCCCTAGATCATAGGAAACAACCTAACGGAACAGGCTACTGATCTAGAGGTTCCCAGGAAACAACCTGGATATGACAAGTATATCTCTCTCTCTCTCTCGGTATGGAACACCCGGGTGGAGGGGTTATCTCTCGCATCGTGACGTAGCGTTTAAACCCCATGGATAGGGTTGTAAGGTGTCCCACACGGTAAAGTGTGTCGTGGGGGGCTTGACCTAGTGACTACGGTGCACAGCTGCTCTTGAAAGAGCCGTATATAACCATAACAGTCAAGGTATTAGAACATAAATTTCTTTCCAAGTGACATGCTTAGAATCATAATACTTAAGTAGTTTTCACATTGAGGGTCTAGATCTGGGTACTTTGTGGGAGGGGGGGAGGCGTAGCTTGGAGCCTATAAATAAGGGTGGTCAGCCTTTTTTAACCGTTGCTATATTAGCCATGGCGTCAGAATTTGTGGCCGCATTTTTGACGGAGGTGGGAAGTAATGAGATACTTCCACGTAAATTGACAGAGTTGGAGATAGGCCACGCGTACCGTATTTCTTCAATAAAATCTGTAAATACTCGATTCGGTCGTCGTATACTTACTGTACTCGATGCCAAGTATCAAGTTTGGCTGCCGCGAAGATTTTCGACGCTCACCGATCTTCAGATAGAGGATATCTCGAAAGCGGGTCTGCTACTTGTCTACAAAGGTCTCTCTACCGCCACCAAAACAGCCATCCTGAACTTTGAAGGTAAGTGTATAAGTGTATAAGTGTCTAAGTGTCTAAGTGTCTAAGTGTCTAAGTGTCTAAGTGTCTAAGTGTCTAAGTGTCTAAGTGTCTAAGTGTCTAAGTGTCTAAGTGTCTAAGTGTTAAGTGTCTAAGTGTCTAAGTGTCTAAGTGTATAAGTGTATAAGTGTATAAGTGTATAAGTGTTAAGTGTATATAAGTGTATAAGTGTATAAGTGTATAAGTGTATAAGTGTATAAGTGTATAAGTGTTAAGTGTGTAAGTGTGTAAGTGTGTAAGTGTAAGTGTAAAGTGTATAAGTGTATAAGTGTATAAGTGTATATGTGTATAAGTGTATAAGTGTGTAAGTGTGTAAGTGTGTAAGTGTGTAAGTGTGTAAGTGTGTAAGTGTGTAATGTGTAAGTGTATAAGTGTATAAGTGTATAAGTGTATAAGTGTATAAGTGTATAAGTTTTATAAGTGTATAAGTGTATAAGTGTATAAGTGTATAAGTGTATAAGTGTATAAGTGTATAAGTGTATAAGTGTGTAAGTGTGTAAGTGTGTAAGTGTGTAAGTGTGTAAGTGTGTAAGTGTGTGTAAGTGTATAAGTGTATAAGTGTATAAGTGTGTAAGTGTATAAGTGTATAAGTGTATAAGTGTATAAGTGTATAAGTGTATAAGTGTATAAGTGTATAAGTGTATAAGTGTATAAGTGTATAAGTGTATAAGTGTGTAAGTGTGTAAGTGTGTAAGTGTTGTAAAGTGTGTAAGTGTATAAGTGTATAAGTGTATAAGTGTATAAGTGTATAAGTGTATAAGTGTATAAGTGTATAAGTGTGTAAGTGTGTAAGTGTGTAAGTGTGTAAGTGTGGTAAGTGTGTAAGTGTGTAAGTGTGTAAGTGTGTAAGTGTGTAAGTAGTTGTAAGTGTGTAAGTGTGTAAGTGTGTAAGTGTATAAGTGTATAAGTGTATAAGTGTATAAGTGTATAAGTGTATAAGTGTATAAGTGTATAAGTGTATAAGTGTATAAGTGTATAAGTGTATAAGTGTATAAGTGTATAAGTGTATAAGTGTATAAGTGTATAAGTGTATAAGTGTATAAAGTGTATAAGTGTATAAGTGTATAAGTGTAGAAGTGTAGAAGTGTGAAGTGTGTAGAAGTGTAGAAGTGTAGAAGTGTAGAAGTGTAGAAGTGTAGAAGTGTAGAAGTGTAGAAGTGTAGAAGTGTAGAAGTGTAGAAGTGTATAAGTGTATAAGTGTATAAGTGTGTAGTTATACCCTATCTCGATCTTGAGCTAGTTCTATCCAGTCCAACTCATGTGTGTGCGTGTTAGGATAACCGTACTTAATCAATGAATTGTTTTCAGGTTAAATGTGAATAGTTACACCCGTATGTGTGTGCGTGTGTGAGTGTGTGTTAGGATAACTGAACTTAATCTAAGACAATAATCGTTGAATTGTTTTCAGGTTAAATGTGAATAGTTACACCTGTATGTGTGCGTGTGTGAGTGTGTGTTAGGATAACTGAACTTAATCTAAGACAATAATCGTTGAATTGTTTTCAGGTTAAATGTGAATAGTTACACCCGTATGTGTGTGTGTGTGTGTGTGTAAATGAAGCTGGATTATGAAGAGTTGATTTCCCCGAAATGTATAACACTCACCTCTTTGAAAAAAGAATGATATTTCTTCACCCGTTACATCATTAACTAACAATACAAGGTTCGAACCTTGCTCCCTGGATAATTGTGCTTAATCCGCATATTGTAAGACCAAAGTTAATGATCTTACAGGTTAAAATATCATTGACTAATAATAAATCGTTGAATTGTTTAATAGTTTTAAAAAAAACATCTACTTGAGTCGTTTTTGAAGCGAGTTTTCCACCCTCTTTTAACAAAAGGGAGCGAGGGAGTTTAAACACACTTTTTTGTCACTCTCTTTCCTCCTTTCCTTCTTTTAACGGAGGGGAACGAGGGGCAGCTACCTCCAGCAACAAAAAAGAAACATTTAAACCTTTCTGTATTTACAGTAAACTAAAAAATATCACAAACAGCTTTCGTAGAAATCTTCCATACTAGCCGTTCTGGTTATACACTTACATAGTAATACGGTTTAGGGATTAATAAGGTTATATTTTTTTAGAGGAAATGTGTACAAATTTGCATGGTTAGAGAGAGACTAGAAAAACCATTAGGTTAAAACCATCCTGAGTGAGAGTCGAACCTTGACCCTCCCAATAGGAGAGTAACGCGTTAGAACAGACAGCTAGGTAGCCTGATGGTCTAGGGGGGTAAGGCGTCAGACTTTTTTTGTGATTACTCTCGTTCTGGTTATACACTTACATAGTAATACGGTTTAGGGATTAATAAGGTTATATTTTTTTAGAGGAAATGTGTACAAATTTGCATGGTTAGAGAGAGACTAGAAAAACCATTAGGTTAAAACCATCCTGAGTGAGAGTCGAACCTTGACCCTCCCAATAGGAGAGTAACGCGTTAGAACAGACAGCTAGGTAGCCTGATGGTCTAGGGGGGTAAGGCGTCAGACTTTTTTTGTGATTACTCTCGTTCTGGTTATACACTTACATAGTAATACGGTTTAGGGATTAATAAGGTTATATTTTTTTAGAGGAAATGTGTACAAATTTGCATGGTTAGAGAGAGACTAGAAAAACCATTAGGTTAAAACCATCCTGAGTGAGAGTCGAACCTTGACCCTCCCAATAGGAGAGTAACGCGTTAGAACAGACAGCTAGGTAGCCTGATGGTCTAGGGGGGTAAGGCGTCAGACTTTTTTTTGTGATTACTCTCGTTCTGGTTATACACTTACATAGTAATACGGTTTAGGGATTAATAAGGTTATATTTTTTTAGAGGAAATGTGTACAAATTTGCATGGTTAGAGAGAGACTAGAAAAACCATTAGGTTAAAACCATCCTGAGTGAGAGTTGAACCTTGACCCTCCCAATACGAGAGTAAGGCAGTGACTGATGGTCTAGGGAGGTAAGGTGTCAGACTTTTTTTTATGATTACTCATCACAGTCGTTCCTGTTTGTTTGTTTACAGCTGTCTCGAGCCCACTGGGGACTGTAGCTGAATGAAGAGGAGGCTAAATGGCGGAACCAGCAGCTAAAAGAGCCCGCTTTTCTTCTTCTTCTCCGCCAGCCATTATTATATCTCGCCAAATAAATGGAAATAAAGTGTATACTCTCCGTGAATTAGCCTCGAATGAGCAACTTTTAATTAATTATCTAAAACGTGATATCACAACACAAGTATATAAAGCATACATTGAGCATACACCAGGGTTGATTAAGACCTCGAGCGTTTTGATACTCGGACATGAGGATATAGATAGACAGATCCGGACACTTTTGACTCAGTCACATGACTTAGGTACGGGATTTACCCAGTTTAGACTTTACCTGGAACCGTTAGGTCTCTCATTGAAACTTATTGAGCAAGCGTACACCCGCCGTATAAAAACCTATTCTATCACTAACGAATTGCCTTACAAGGATCCCGTCCAGTTTCTTGTCGCGTGCGGAGGTATATACGTAAAGACGGTAGAAGAAACCATTGCAAATGACTCGATAAAGGTAAATTGCAGCCTCATTTGCGAGTTTAGACATCCTACCGAAGGTAGAATTGAGAAAGGGTATTTCAACTCGAGTCTATGCAGTATATTTAGCACTACAAACTTGGAGGAGTTATATGAAAATAATGTCGTTTTTCCCTCCTTGCTCAAATTGAAGGTTTTGTTTCTAGAGACTCAGGTTGGATGTATGACGGTACATTGGAGATGAGAATAAATCTCTCTAAAAACACGGTTTTCACGATCGGAGCTCGGGTTCAAATCCCTGAAAATATAGCCAACCGTAAAGCATTGATAAATGTGGAATGTGAAGAAGGTCATTGTTTCCCCGTATCTGTTTTATCAGCTATTTTTGAGCCGACGGGAAATGCGCAACGTTTATCCTCTTACCCCAATTTTCGAGACGTGTTGAATCTGGACGGGATCCCTCTCCCTTTCCAAATGAGATATATCGAGCGTTTTGAAAAGCTTAACGATATATCTATAAATGTGTACACTGCAAAGCATGATGGGAGTGACTCTTATATTGATACAGCTGACACCTCTAAAAAACTAGTAATTGTTCCCGTACATGTCAGTGCTAAAGAGCGTGCTAGACATGTACATTTATTCATGATAAGAGTTCACGGGACAGAAACTTATCATTTCAGCTGGATTAAAAATCTGTCACGATTAATAAACTCTCAACTACCGCGAGCGTCTAGCGGAGGACGTAGATACTTTTGTGATAGATGCCTGTCCGCTTTTTTGACTGAAAACAAACTCACAAAACATAAAGAGGAGTGTATAAAATTCGATGCGGTAAGGAGTACATTCCCTCAAGGGGAAGATAAATTCCTCACGTTCACTCAGTATAAGCAACAGGAGAAAACGGGATTTATCGTATATGCTGACCTGGAGAGCCTACTTATGCCTATAGAGACGAGTGATCCCGACCCGAAATTTTCATATACTGAGAATGTTCAACGTCATGTAGCTTATTCTGTAGGAATGTACGTTAAATGTAATTTTAACGATAGTCTCTCAGAGTACCGTCATTTCACGGGAAAAGATTGTACTGACCAATTTGTTGAGGCGCTCATAGATACTGCGAAGCGTGTACTAGAGTACTATAGTACTGTCGTACCGATGAAACCATTAACTCCTGCTCAAAGAGACGCTCATAATACAGCCTCTCATTGCCATATATGCGAGAAACCCTACAAGAATGATGATATTCGGGTTATGGATCATTGTCACTTGACTGGACTTTACCGAGGGAGTAGTCACGCAGGGTGTAATATTAATTACAAGAACCCGACTCACCTGAGCGTAGTAATTCATAACGCACGTTGCTACGATAATTTTTTCCTTCTAGAATCACTCGTTGAACGTAGAGAAACTGATCCGTTCACGGGGGAGAGCGTTCTCATCAATCCGGGAAACGTCAGAGTTATTGGAGAGACTATGGGAAGATTCAAAGTAATCATGAAATATATTCGGCACGGGTTTCGAGGGATCACGATTAAAATTATAGATAGTTTCAGTTTTCTATGTACTTCCCTAGAAAAATGCGTATCTTACCTCGAACCCGAGCAACTTAAAATCACCCGTAAGTGCCATCCCGAGGATGAACGCTTCAAATTAGTCACACGAAAAGGAGTGTTCCCCTATGATTATATTGATTCATTCGAGCGGCTAGACGAGACTCAGTTACCGAGCAAAGATAAATTTTACAACGCGCTCACGGATAGTCATATCTCTCAGGAAGACTATTATCACGCCTGTGAGGTTTGGCGAGTATTCGAATGTAAGAATCTTTGGGACTATTCGAACCTCTACCTGTACACAGACGTAACTTTACTAGGGGACGTCTTTGAGAACTTTCGTGATCTCTGCATGAAGACGTATAGGCTCGATCCCGGATGGTCCCTTACAGCTCCCAGTCTAGCGTACCAGGCTCTATTGAGAATAACCCGGGTACGGCTCGAATTAATCGATGATGTGGACACTCATCAATTCATTGAGGGAGCTATCCGCGGAGGGATATGTTTTGTGGCTAATCGTCACGCTGTAGCGAATAATCGTTATATGGACGCGTTTGATCCTTCCAAGCCAGAGTCCTACATTGTCTATCTGGACGTAAATGGACTCTATTCATTTAGTATGCTGTCCTCACTTCCCTATGGAGAGTTCAGGTGGCTCAAAGAAGAAGAAATTGCTCGATTGGACGTGCTAAAAGTAGAGGATGATGCGGATACGGGTTATATCTTGCAGGTAGATCTTGAATACCCGCAAGATGTACACGACGCTCATTCTGACTTGCCGTTCTGTCCTGAGAAAGGGATTCCACCTGTAGGGAAACATGAGAAACTGTTAACAACTTTAGCTGATAAGACCGGGTACGTCATTCACTACCGTCATCTAAAGCTATGTTTAGCGAACGGGTTGAAACTGACGAGAGTTCACCGTGTTCTCAGTTTCAATCAAGCGCCGTGGATGGCTCCATATATCAGGTTGAACGCCGAAATGAGGAGTAAAGCGAGTAATCAATTTGAAAACATGTTTTTCAAACTGATGAACAATGCCGCATTCGGCCGCCTCATATCTAACAAGAGAGCTTACCGTACGATAAAGATAGCTACCAGGTGGGATGGGAAATTTGGAGCGGGTAACCTTATAGCCAGTCCAAACTTTAAAAACCGCTCGATAGTGTCAGAAAACCTAGTCATCATCGAGATGGAACCACAAGAGATTTACTTTGATATGCCTATCTATGCGGGATTCGCCATTTTGGAAATCTCGAAGGTAGTCATGTACGGTCTGCATTACCAGGTTATGATCCCCGCCTTCCCCCCAGGTACGTTAAAACTTCAATACACTGATACTGACTCACTTCTCTACTACATGACTGTTGAAGATGCATACCAGAGACTTGCCCTGTTAGCTAATGACTACCTGGACACCTCTACCTACGGACAAGACAATGTTTACAGGATGCCCGTAGTGAATAAAGGGGTGCTCGGTAAACTAAAAGACGAGACTCGAGGTCAGATCATCACTGAGTTCATTGGTTTACGTCCTAAACTCTATTCATTCTCGGTACAAGGGGTTGGGGAAACTCTCAAGGCTAAAGGAGTGAAGAGTAGTGCGTTAAGAACGCTTTCATTAGAGGATTATCGTAATTGTTTGACAGATGAGACGATAGTCATGAAAGAGGCTCGTTCAATAAGAGCGGTAGGATTTAAACTCTACACACAAAAATTCAATAGAGTCGCTTTATGCTCTATCGACGACAAAAGATATATAGTACCGGGAACTGTCAATACTCTTCCGTGGTCTCATTACTCAATCAGACCGTCAACTCTATAGGGTAACAGTGCGTCTATGTGAAAAAATCATAAGTGATTAGAACTAAAAAAAAAATATTCACGTCATGTACTCTATAGTGTTAATGTATAAATATTCATGTTCTGTAGTGTAAGTGATTAAAACTAAAAAAAATATTCACGTCCTGTACTCTATAGTGTAAGTGATTAGTGTTAATGTATAATTTCAAGAACTATAACTTGAGAAATTTAGTATGTATCTATGTGTTTTTAAACAATTTCAAGAACTATAACTTGTATCTATATGTTTTAAAATCTTTATATTCATTAAATAAAAAAACAACATTTTCAAGAACTATAACTTGTGAAAAAAACAACAACAACTAATTTAGTATGTATCTATGTGTTTTAAATCTTTATATTCATTAAATAGAATTAATTATGGATGGTGTTTTTTTTCTTTATTTCTTTCCTTCCCTCCATCCGCCTCTCTCTCTCCCTCATTGATTAAATAATACAATGGAAGTTATAATCAATAATTCTTTATTTAAAAAAAAATCTATTACAAGATTCATACGTTTAAAGCTAATTATATTAAACATTTATTTTCAATCATTAAAAGTTAAAATCATTAGAACTTAAACTTTTTTTTCAGTCATTAAAAGTTAATTAAACATTTATTTTTTCCAACCATTGATTAAATAATACAATGAAAGTTATAATCAATAATTCTTTATTTTTAAAAAAATCTATTACAAGATTCATACGTTTAAAGCTAATTATATTAAACATTTATTTTCAATCATTAAAAGTTAAAATCAATAGTACTTAAACATTTTTTTTTTTCAATCATTAAAAGTTAATTAAACATTTATTTTTTTCAATCATAGATTAAATAATACAAAGAAAGTTATAATCAATAATTCTTTATTTTTTTTAAAAATCTATTACAAGATTCATACGTTTAAAGCTAATTATATTAAACATTTATTTCTAATTTTCACTAAAGTTAATTACATTAAACGTTTATTTTTAAAAGTTAATTAAATAAAACATTTATTTCCAATCATAAAAAGTTAATTAAACATTTATTTTTTCCAATCATTGATTAAATAATACAATGAAAGTTATAATCAATAATTCTTTATTTTTTAAAACATTTATTCTCAATCATTAGTACTTAAACTTTTTTTTTCTTTCAATCATTAAAAGTTAATTAAACATATTTTCTCAATCATTAAAAGTTAAAATCGTTAGAACCCTATTACAAGATTCATACGTTTAAAAGTTAATTACATTAAACATTTATTTTTCAATCATCATTTAAAACTCTATTACAAGATTCATACGTTTAAAAGTTAATTACATTAAACATTTATTTTTCAATCAATAAAAGTTATTTTTTCTAATCATCGTTAATTCTTTTTACAAGATTCATACATTAAACATTTATTTTTTCAATCATCATTTAGAACACAATTACAAGATTCTTAATTATGGATGGTGTGTGTTTTTTTTCATTATTTCTTCCTCTCATCGATTAAATGATACAAAAAAACTATTACAAGATTCAAACATTAATTCTTGTGATAAACGAGGACTTACGCTTCCTCCGACTCCTCTCGAGGCTTCTTCTTTGCGGGCTCCATCTTCTTTCCGAGCTTACGTTTAGAAGCGTCTGTAGTTTTCTTCTTCCGTCTGGTCATGTCAACCTCGTCTTGACCACAGACGCATGATAACTTATTGAAATCTATGTACTCTTTATACTCGTTTATCAGGGCTATCATATGAAGCAATGCCGGAATAACCGAACTCGTATCGTTCCGCATCGCACTTTTGGTCAGATCGCAAAAGTTTTGACCAATCAGACTTAAAATTCTTAAACCATTCGCAGAGCACTCAGACATTTTAGCAGGGTTTGTCTAGTCTGTACTTTACACTATCGTCACCGATAACGCTCTGTAACCGAGACATCCTCTCACTTCCTTTAATAGTCGAGAACAATTAGGCCTTCCCTCTTTATGATGTCATCTTGCTTACATCACTGCTTGAAGGGTTATAGCGAACCACTCTATCGTGAATGATGAGACAAAACGCCTTGGTATTTACAGGGATATTTTCCTCCGTCTCGAACGTTATACGACACGTCACCATACCGTCCTTGAGAGTATCTTCCTGTCGGCTGGCATCGAACACAACGATGGGAGCGTGAGACTTGAAATGGGAAGGATCAAGTAAAGGTAAAGAGGCGCTCGTTCCGTAGTACGAAGTCTGGAAATTGGCGTAGTCTTCGTATAATTTCGAGAAGGAATCCTGTCTAAAGTTCAAGTTCATATCCTCATAAGGGTACATGTTAGAATTTAGATAGAGTTTAGCATTACGTAAATTACAATGGTCAAAAATACTTCTATCTGCTGCCGTCGTATTGTTCCGTCCGGTCTGAAGCGCGAAAACAACGTAACGAGGTTTCTCCAGCAAAGTTGACGTTTTCACGGTCCAATCATGTTGATTAGAGGTGGGCACGTTAGGGTACTCGTACAATTCCCAAGTACGGAAAGGTAGCTCGATGATCCTCCCGCTCTTGATGAAATTAAGCAGGTTGAGACGATTAATATCATCAGTCTTTATATGCGGTACAAGCCAAGATATTTTACTTAACTCAATCCTAGAGGGTGTTTCTGCAGCAGGAGGTGGGGCTCTTTGTAAAGCGTTGTTGTCGCTGGTGGAACGAACTAGCACCAGCTCTTGTTTCGCGTTGATCAGTATTCGGGAATAGTCTTCAACGAATCCTAGTATGAGACGTAAAGGGATGCATACGTCAAAGATACCTGTTTCAGCATGTACGTGAACTCCTTCAAATCTCCAACCGGCGTTTGAAAAATGAGTCTGCCAACCATTCCTTATAGATAGATAGTTTTTAAGTTGGGTCGAAATACCCACATCTCTCGATTGATCAATCTCTACCCCGTTGATCTCATAGGCAATTCTTGAGAATAGATGCAGTATTCCGTTATTAACAATTCTCGATGTGCTTCCAGGTTCTCCCGTATTCAAAAGTAGTCGACCTTTGATATGTAGCAGAGAGCGATGAGGTAGGGTGCATAACCCTTCTTGTTGGATAGATATCCTAAGCTCGTTCCCGTTAGCTAACGGACCGGGAATATACGAGGCGTAGGAATGATACTGGAAACTGGTCAAGGCTGTATCGAAAGCGGCAGACTCCCCAATGTTCAGAATATCCACAGCCTCATCCATTATTTTCGTAACGAGTAACCTAGACGTCTTAAATAGAGCTTATTGGCAGGTGTTAACGCTTTCACTGTCCTTCTCTCAATGTTTCGAGGAAGACTTCGCCGTCTTGTTTTATCTAGTACGAGTACCATCTCCAGCGAGTCGTTTCAGATGTAGACGTAGCGATATCGTCTCGTCTCTAAAGTTGACGATATCTCCTCGCTCGTCAACAAGTCGTACCGAGATAGACTCTATTACTCGCTTCGTTACCGGAAGGTAAATGATATTGTTAGGCGCTTCCACTATCTTATAGCCTGGTGGGACGGTCATGCTGAACTCGTGCAAGGTATGACTCGGTTCTCCGTTGACGTAAGTCCCGCTAACGAGACTACATTCTACACGGATCACATTCACGTGAAGAATATTCACAGTATTGGTAGATATGTGCGTCTTCCCTGCAGGAAGTATGACTGGATCGAACCCTAGCAAGGATGCAAACGTACCAGCTCGGGTAAAGTCGATAGGTTTATTGCAAGTGATATAGCTCTTTAAAGTGCTAGGGTCACCGATAATCGAGAGCTTTACGTTACTCGGGACTTCCCTTCGTAAGAATCGATCTAACGCCTCAAGTTCATAGGTGCCTGGAGGGACTGTATACTCTTTACCGTCGCAAAAAAATTTATTATTACGTTCGTCAATGTTCGGTATGGAATTGAACGTGGCCAGATTGATCAGTCCGATGAACCATTCTTCTTCACGATTCTCTTCTCCGAGCAGGATATGCGGGAAGTAGTTCTCTGTCAGATTCGAACTCTGACCTGTCAGTGTAAGTGTCATAGACATATTTACTAAGTTCTAACGTCAACGTGAGTATTTAAGGAAAGCTAAACAAAGATGTCCGCATAAAACGGTCCCGTACTCTTGATACCGAGTATGATTATAGGTGATGGGTATTCCTCCGAGATATTGGACAAGTTCGAGCGGTGGTCTTAGATCACCGAAACTATCGAAGTAAACCGCCCGTTCACCGTTTTTCTTATACGCTACCCAATGCGTACCCTTACCACTATCATCGTCAAGATTGATGATGGCGTTCTCTATCTTCCAAGGAGGACCGTTAGGTAAAGCATCTCTCGCAAATACTCCTCTAAAGAAGGGGATTTTTAACTCGGCGGCGTACTTGCGCAGATCCGTTTCAGTAAGGGCACGTTTAGGTAGTCATTTTAATTTCGGGTAAGGACGTAGATACATACCTTTCCCCATGGCGATAGCTTCGAGCGCACGATTATGTCTCTGAGCCTCGTTCAATTGTTTCGTATTCGCCTTAGCACTTTGTACGGCCTTGGTGATTCCTGCGGCTCCTCCGGCGACGGCTCCAAGCGCTGCGATCAAAGGTAGTATAGGTAGAATTCCTCCCTTCTTCTTACCACGTCTAGTAGTAGTAGTAGGACGCCGTTGACGATGTTGAGTTTTCTTCTTCTTCTTTAGACCTGAACCCATCTTGACTTTAGCTTTCATCGCGTTGGTGATTGCCCACGCAGCGGCTTTCTCGCTCAACTTCGAGTCTGGCGCGAGTAATCTTTTCCACGATTTCTCGATAAGTTCACGATCTGCAGTATGACGTCCTGCAAGATCTTTCACCTTGGAGTAGGCGATATCGTGTTCTTTACAGTGTCGATCTAACTCGTTTATTCCAGGATCACCCCGTTTCAATCGTTTTTCCAACTTTGTTCCCGGTCCACAGTACTGGTATCCAGGTATATGCGCTTCAAACGGTAGATTATTGATTATCTTATCCAACAAGCCTCCCCCTCTTCTTCGTCGCATGACACGTACTGATTAGCATTTATATAGGTACGTCCATTATATAGATGAAGCAGTCGTCAACATGCGGCTCGAGAAACAGACAGACTCTTTAACTGTACACAACAACGATCATGATGAAGGAGGAGCTTTACCTCAGAGACACGGTACGTTGTTACCTGATACTATCCGCTGCATCATCTGTGGACCATCGAATTGCGGTAAAACCAACGCCATGATCAGTCTGTTGGAGGAACCTAACGGGCTACGCTTCAAGAACGTGTACGTTTACTCAAAATCGTTATACCAGCCTAAGTATCAACGTTTATCGAAGGTCCTCTCACTCGTTGAAGGCATGGGCTATTTCCCTTATTCCGACAACGCGGAAATTATCCCACCGTCCGAGGCTGAACCCGACTCTGTATTCATATTTGACGACGTCGCTTGCGATAAACAGTTTAATATACAGGCTTATTTCAGTATGGGTAGGCATAAGGCCATAGACTGTTTCTATCTCTGTCAGACGTACTCGCGCATCCCGAAACAGATGTTGAGAGATAACGCTAATCTTCTCATCCTATTCAGGATGGACGATACGAACCTGAGACATGTCTACGACGATCACGTGAACACGGATATGACTTTCCAAAAATTCAAGGAGGTGTGCTCGCTGTGTTGGAAAGAAAACAAGTATGATTTTCTCGTGTTGAGCAAAGATCATGAGATCGATAAAGGACGATATCGCTACGGGTTCGATACCTTTATCTTGCACGATTGAGGTGAACGCGCGTTCAGTACGCGATAAGACATCATGTCGTCCATATCTAAATTCGGTCATAGTCTCTACAAATATAGATCTCTCATCGAGTCAGAGGGAAATCTAACTCTAAACTCTCAAGGGCATTACGACGCTAGATCGAAAAGGATCGTCAACGTCGAGTCACCCGTCACATCTAAGGATGTCTGTAACAAGTCTTACGTCGATAGGATGGATGCGAGACATAGTAACGAGCAGATAGTCGCTCTTAACACCGCCAAGGACCTCATCAAAGGACAGATGGAATCGCTGATTGAGGATTTGGAGAACAATCGAATGAAATACGTCAACTTTGAGAAGAGTACTCGTCAAGGGATGGAGGAGGTGCGGAAACTGTCGCATCATCATGAGGATCGTCTCAACGAAAATAAAACAACGCTTGACGTTTTAGGTTCTAAGCTGCTAAGTCTAGAGGAAACTTTCGAGATACAACGAGGCATTTACAACGATTTTATAGCCGGAGGTGTACTACGCTTAAGGGGACCGGATGACAACAAGCTTTACGATGCAGACGGTTTAGTTTTGCGAAACATAGGTATGCCCTCATTACCTTCAGACGCCGCGTCTAAAGCTTATGTAGACTCTACGGTTAATCGCAGTTTCATCTACATCTACTTGGATTCGAAACCTCTGAAGAAGGATGGGAGACATTTCGAATTGACTCTAACAGGTGAACGTGGTTATAAGTTCAAGAGGGCAGGCATCGTTTCAACGATGGTCATGAACTTGAAAGATATTATTTGTTTGTTGAATCTTAAAATTATCGACGACCCTCCTTTCGAGGTGTTCAAAGATGACTCTATATCTTTCATGATAGAAACACGCTCGACGACGACGCCTCAGATTTTACACGTCGAATTAGGTTTTACTTACGTTTAGATATAATGAACCGTTTCTTCGTTGTAAGAGACATTCTCTCCTTACATCATGTCGACGAAGGTCACAGAGGATATCATAAAAGCGAGTAAGATTATTAAACGAAAGTATAAGCAACTACGTGATGCTCGGCACGAATCAGAGCACGTAGCGAATGAAACGTTCAAACCTATCACGGAACCTCTAAACAAGATGGTGAAGGCGCTCGCCGAACCCGAACCCGAAGCCCCGCCTGAGAGATCTCAGAGCAACCATCTATTGGATACTTATCTTTATTCGTCTCACGCACATTCTGATAAGACATATGGGGTACGTCATGAAGGCGACTCTACCAAGCTCGGAGATACGCCTATCGTATTCGACGGGAAAGACGGAACAATACTTCTCAACAATAAGACGGTACCGTATACTCGAGGACTATTAGAATTACTCTTCAGAAGAGCACCTGCGCATTATACTAAGGATGATCTGAAAGTATACAAGTCTATGCTCGAAGAAACGAACGCGCATCGGTTGAGAAACGACCCTTACGCTCGTATCAAGATGCGGCCAGGATCAAAGTATTCGCTAATCATCAAACCTATGTTTGAAGAGGAGCTCGAGGGTGAAGGTTTATACAAGATGGTGACGGGAAGAGGCGTCGATTATACCTATTGGGACGATCCTAACGAATTGGTAGATCGATTACGACTCTTGCACGCATCTACCGAGGCCGGACATTCCGCTCACCATAACGAGATCGTTTCTATCATCGAGGAATTACGCGAGGCGGGAATCATCGTATAAAGACAATCAACTCTTCGATATTTTATCATAATCATGTCCGGCGTCAAGTGGGAGATTGCGCGCGAACTTCATCGTCCGGCAAGACGACGATTCCCTCGAAGACATGTTAGCGTACGAGGCTTGAACGAGCTCCTTCAGGCCGATCTGGTAGAGATGATACCCTACTCCGGTTCTAATAAGGGATTCAAGTACCTTCTCACCGTCATCGACGTGTATTCCAAAAGGGCTTGGGCCGCACCCGTCAAGACTAAGACGGGTAAGAACGTCAGCGTCGCAATGGCTCTCCTCCTCGAAAAGGTAGGTTTACCTCGTGTACGTCACCTTCAAACGGATAACGGGTCAGAGTTTTACAACGCAGAATTCAAAACACTCATGAGGAGAAAGAGGATCAATCATTATTCTACATACAGCAACGTCAAGGCTAGTGTCGTTGAACGATTTAATCGCACTCTCAAGAACATGATGTGGAGGAGGTTCACGGCTAAAGGATCGTATCGATGGATCGATATGATCGACTCCTTACTGGACGAATACAACCGTACTGTACACTCGACCATAAAGATGAGACCTATAGACGTCAAGGACGATAGACTTTTACATACAGTCTATAAACGTTTCAAGAGCTCAGATTCCACGCCGAACGTATTTAAAGTAGGCGATATAGTCCGTATCAGCAAGTATAAGGACGTTTTAGAAAAGGGTTATACCGCAAACTGGTCGACTGAACTGTTTAAAATACGCAAGGTGGTCGAGACTAATCCCAGGACCTTCCTACTCGAAGATATGAAAGGTAACCCTATCACGGGCGGTTTCTACGCTAAGGAACTTAGAAAGACTTCGTTTCCTGACGTCTACCTCGTGGAGAAAATAGTCAGACGTTCCGGAAATAGAGCGTACGTCAAATGGTTAGGGTTCGACTCGACACACAATTCGTGGATCGATGCGAAGGATATAGAGGAGGGGTGAGAGGGTATGTCCCTCCCTCCATCCCGAGCATATAAAGCGAGCGGGAGGTAGGGAGACGCATCTCATTCGAAATGTTTAGACGGTTGGGTTATCGTCTGGAGGACATGAGTGAAATTAAGATCTCAGACAACAGCTTGGAGTACTACATCGCGAGAGTCGAGAAGGGTTACAGCGAGTGTTGCGACTCTTCGGTGCACTGGCTCGGATGCCATAATCCGGGAATGTACGAGGCGAGTCAGTCCGTCGAGAACTGTTCAACATCATGTGCCGTCTACAAGCTGAAGGAAGGGGACGAGCCACAAATTCTCAGCGAAGACGCTCCCCTGCTCGACGAAGACGCTTTGTGCATCGAGCTGGATCGGATCGAGCGGGAGGAACTCGACCGCGTCAAAAGCATCTCCGAACTCGAAAAGTATCGGGCCTACAACGTTCGTCACCTGGAAGGAGACGAAGAGATCAGCGAGCCGGAGGACGAGCCGAACATCGTGACGCTGGACTATGTGGGTAAAGTGCATCTTCCGGGCAAAAACTTTGGCGCGAGATACAGAAGTCGGTTTAACGCGTCGCAGCGCGGACTGATCTATCTAGGCGACGACAAATACAAACTTTTCAAGTGGTGAAAGACTATATGTTGAAAAGACTAAGACTTTGAGAGAGAATTTTGTACTGAATATATATATGTATCAATGTAATATTAAGAATATACTAGGTTTAAAAAAAACTGTACTATTTATTTAGAGGTGAATAATACTTGTCATATCCTTGACCATCAGGGTTCGAGGTTCATAAGCTACCCTCCCTCTTTGAGAGAGAATAATACTTGTCATATCCTTGACCATCAGGGTTCGAGGTCCATAAGCTACCCTCCCTCAGAGAGAATTTTGTACTGAATAATACTTGTCATATCCTTAATTCCCAATCTTTGCTAGGATCAAGGTTTGAGGGAGTAAGCTGCTCTACTACATCACGATGATGAGAGAGAGGGAGAGAAAACCCTGTTCGCCGTATGCTAGTCTCTCCCCGACCCCCTCTCAGCCATCCCGAGTCTGGCGCTTCAACACCCCCCCCCCCCCCTCCAGCAGCTCCCAGTCACGTCCTCTCCCCATCCTCCTCCGATGTGTCCCCAAAAAAATTTTTTGCCCCCTCCCCCTCCACCCAAGTCCTCCATCCACCAACCTACACACATCAACCCTCCCAACATCCATTATTATGTTAATGAGTCACAGAAAAAAACCAGATGCTCCACACACTCACCCCTCTGCCACCATCGCGTGCTACAACCCTTCCTATTCCCACATCCCCCCCATCCCCCCATCCCCCCTCCCCCCTGTTGCAGAATTCTCACTTTCCCCTTACTCCCCTCCCCTCCCTGAGTACGGCCTTGCTAATGTGTTTAAGTACAAACGCATGCTTAGAAGAAAGTGTTGCTTTTTTGTGACAAAAATAACACGAAATGCTTCTATTGTGTTTTTTTATGTATTTTTATTGAAATACTGAAATTACAAAAGAATATGTCAAAATGTTCCGAAATATACAGTTGTCCATTATTCACACTATTATAAGCCGTAATTAATTTGTTTTAGGAGCATTATCTTCACAAAACTGTTTGGGGTCATTTGAGAAGTGAAAGAAAAAAAGGTGGCGAGTTGGGTTATTAATTGACGTAAATCGTTTTAAGAAAGATAAAAAAAAAAAAATTTATTTACTTGTGAGGTATTTAACTTGCACTTTCTGAACCGACTGATTATATCAGCACATTATAATTTCTATGAGCGAGAGAGAAAGGGCCTACCAATTTTGATGGAAGAGCTATTTTAACATAGCTCCCAGGGTTCATTTACAACCCATAATTAACGTAGGACAGACGGCCTTACTTACTCTCCGAAGGAAATTGTGCTACGGATTTTTATAGCTCAAGAAAAATCCATTGACTCCACCTGGGTTTGAACCCACGAGGTGAGCACTTTACCCCAAGACCACGGAGATCGACAAAATTACTTAAGGGGTGAATAATTTATGTTCATCCTGTGCCTTCATACTTTTAATTCACACATTAACAACAGTTTTTTAATAAAAAAATAATAATAATTTAAAAAATAGGTGATCTGGTGATCTAGGGGTAAGGTGTCGGACTTCTGTACTGGGGGTCCAGGGTTCAATCTCCTCGGTCCCGGCACAGATTTATCTGATTGCCAAACCCTTCCTTCACCTCTGACAAGACGTGTATTAATCACAACTTGTGAATGTGTGGAATGCCAGGCCTCCACCGTGGTTCGGATCCCACGTTAAACTGTAGGTCCTCCATTTCATCTCACAATCACCCTACCATAACACATTAGTGTAAGCGCGTATAACACGAACGGGTAGTAAGACGCGGTGCTAATAATAATAATAATAATAATAATAATAATAATAATAATAATAATAATTTCAATTTCCTTTATTATAGTGCTGGCCAACAGTCGTAAGACCTATAACAGGACAGCACTGAAAAGTACACACGTACATACCTTACAATACATATATTTACACACGAAAAAATTATAGACAAAAAATGGCTAAATAATGTTATATACTGATGAATAGTTACGAGATAAAAAAAGTAGTTAATAATAATAATAATAAAAAGTAACATTAATAACAAATAACTAAATAGTAAGCAGTAACATTATGCAAAAAAAAAGATCAAAATATTGTAAGTTTAAATAATATAGGCAGAACCTCTACATGATAAATTATTGATAAGGGATTTCCTAAAATAACTCTCTGAGTTTAGTTTTCCTTTTATGATTAAAGTCGAATTAGACAAATCTAGAATTGGCGCTATGGATACAACGACCTATAGGGCTCATCTTATAAGAGCTATCGATAAAAAATAATTTAGGATTACGAGAAGCCCGAGAAGGGATATGAACGCCTACATGATCGAGGGCAAATTTGCAAGAAATTTTGTTATTGAAAATATTAATAATAATAATAATAAATCATATTTTCGTTGGTAGCCTCAACTATTCCTAAAACAATGAGCTTGTAAATAGCTACTCGTCTCGTTATTTTATGATAGTTACCATAACTGTTTAACTACAAGTTTCGCTGACTAATCAAGTAGGAAAATAAAAAAAGTTTCGTTGATAGAATGGTTTAAGGCGTCTCTTCTCGCAATAGATTATGCTACCGATGACCAGGAGATCGGGGTTCGAATACTGGTCAGGTGTACTGAGGATGTTATTTCATAAATATACCTGCACTATAAGACTGTGACTGTACCTGCACAATAAGACTGTGACTGTACCTGCACTATAAGACTGTGACTGTACCTGCACAATAAGACTGTGACTGTACCTGCACTATAAGACTGTGACTGTACCTGCACTATGGTACCGAGTTTCTGGACGACAAAGAACAGGGCGAAATAGAGCATCCCCTGGATAATAACGGCGGACTTGAGGACCAGGTTCTCGTGCCTTTGTGTCATGGGTCTCCTCATCCAAGGTCGGTACAGGTCCTCCAGGATCACCGCAGACATCGCGTTCATAGTCGTGGACAACGTGCTGACAGGAGAGATCAACATTTCACACTCGAGGACAACGTGCTGACAGGGGAGATCAACATTTCACACTCGAGGACAACGTGCTGACAGGGGAGATCAACATTTCACACTCGTGGACAACGTACTGACAGGAGAGATCAACATTTCACACTCGAGGACAACGTGCTGACAGGGGAGATCAACATTTCACACTCGTGGACAACGTACTGACAGGAGAGATCAACATTTCACACTCGAGGACAACGTGCTGACAGGGGAGATCAACATTTCACACTCGAGGACAACGTGCTGACAGGGGAGATCAACATTTCACACTCGTGGACAACGTACTGACAGGAGAGATCAACATTTCACACTCGAGGACAACGTGCTGACAGGGGAGATCAACATTTCACACTCGAGGACAACGTGCTGACAGGGAGATCAACATTTCACACTCGTAGACAACGTACTGACAGGAGAGATCAACATTTCACACTCGAGGACAACGTGCTGACAGGGGAGATCAACATTTCACACTCGAGGACAACGTGCTGACAGGGGAGATCAACATTTCACACTCGTGGACAACGTACTGACAGGAGAGATCAACATTTCACACTCGTGGACAACGTACTGACAGGAAATATCAACATTTCACACTCGTGGACAACGTACTCACAGGAGAGATCAACATTTCACACTCGTGGACAACGTACTGACAGGAGATATCAACATTTCATACTCGTGGACAGCGTGTTGACAGGAGAGATCAACATTTCACACTCGAGGACAACGTGCTGACAGGGGATGTCAACATTCCACACTCGTGGACAACGTACTGACAGGAGAGATCAACATTTCACACTCGTGGACAACGTACTGACAGGAGAGATCAACATTTCACACTCGTGGACAACGTACTGACAGGAGAGATCAACATTTCACACTCGAGGACAACGTACTGACAGGAGAGATCAACATTTCACACTCGTGGACAACGTACTGACAGGAGATATCAACATTTCGTACTCGTGGACAACGTACTCACAGGAGAGTTCAACGAGTATGATTTTACAATCTTCCTCCATGAAAATGCGGGTACACTTCCTCTAAATAAAGCCTTCCTAATACTTAAAATTATTAGCATAATTAGTACAATAGCGTATAACTCGAACGGGTAGTAAGACTCGGTGCTAAATAAAAAAGGTTCATAGAGAACCTTAGGGGTGGAAATTAAATTATGTAAGGCTTTTCTTTCATGCTTTCTGACCCCCCCTCCCCCCCAAAGTTCATCCGTCGTAAAAGGTAACTTAAGATTTTCCGTACCCTCCGTAACCCCCCCCCCTTCCCCCTTTCCTATTTTACGTAATTTCTTACGACTTGGTAAAGTGTCTCATATTAAATCGTTTGTTTATTTTTATACTTAGGGATCTTTTATAAAAAGAGTGATATAAAATTTAAGAATACTTTAGTTGCGGTTCATATAAATTAGTGAATGAAATATTATAAGTTAAACATCATATATTAATATATTTATTTCTGACAAAAAAATATATATTTTAGATTTTATTTTACCAGAAACATTGATAAAATAAAACCTTAAGCCAACGTAAGATGGATTCTGAAACCCGCTCACCCTCATAATAGAACATAAGAAAATACTTCCCCTACTAACCCCCAGACCCTTACATATTTTAAGGATGGCCCCTTATCTGACAGATATAAAAGATACTACAGCCCAATTTTCATAGAAAAAGCCTTAGCTGATGGTTATAAAAGCTACTACAGTCCAATTTTAATAGAACAAACTGAACTGATACAAGTTACTACAGTTCAATTTTAATAGAAAAAAAACATTAGGTAATAATAAAAGCTACTACAGTCCAATTTTCATAGGAAAAACCTTATCTGACGGCTATAAAAGCTACTACAGTCCAATTTTCATAGGAAAAACCTTATCTGACGGCTATAAAAGCTACTACAGTCCAATTTTCATAGAAAAAACCTTAGCTGATAGTTGTAAAAGCTAATACAGTCCAATTTTAACAGAAAAAACATTAGTTAATGGTTATAAAAGCTACTAAGGTCTAATTTTCATAGTAAAAAACCTTATCTGATGGTTATAAAAGCTAATACACAGTCCAATTTTAATAGAAAAAAACCTTAGTTGATGGTTATAAAAGCTACTACGGTCTAATTTTCATAAGAAAAGCCTTATCTGATGGATATAAAAGATACTACAGTCCAATTTTCATATAAAAAGCCTTATCTGATTGATATAAAAGCTACTACAGTCCCATTTTTATAGTAAGAGTCTTACCTAAAAGCTACTAGACCTAATGTGACGTGTTGATACGTAAATTGCAGCTGAATGTACCTTAGGGAGGAACTGAAAACTCCAGCTATGAATATTCCAGGCAGGCCGTCGATTCCTTGGAAAACTCGTGTCACCAAAAGAGGGAACACCTGGTCTTTGGCCGTCACCACCTGAGCAGGTAAAACAGTACGTCAAAAACTATCAAACAAGAGCGCTTTTACCCACCTGAATTAAAAATAAACCCCCCGGTATCCGGACAACTGGATATCCGGTAGTTCTATCAACCGGACGGACACCAGTTACGCACAAATACAGCATTCAACATATACATAGACATAGCTCAAAGGGTACAAGGGAAAAATGGGGTAAGTCATAAGACACACATTTTCTGGGACAATAACTTTTATATCACTGGTTGGCGTGGTCACGTGATTGAGGATACGGACTCTGTGGACGTAAAGAGAATGTCTAGGGACCACGGATAATAGGGTCAGCAATCTTTACTTCAAGTCAGAATATTAAAAGTGAGATGGAACAGGGAATTAAAACTACTAACATCTTGTGTGTAAAATGTTAAACTGCTAGGATTGACAAAGTTACCCAAGATAACAAGATTATAATACAAATGTTACGAATAGAAACCGTTATAAAATCTAAAATATCAACTTTATAATCGACTCGATTCGGTGGTCGCGTGGTTTACGGCGTCACTCTTGGAAAAACTAGACTGCCGATGAAGGGGAGATATGTGTTCAGGTGTATTGAGGATGGGTTCCCCCTAAAATGGTTTACCACTATTACTTCATGCAAATGCAGGTACAGTTCGTCTAAAATCAACCTTACTAATCCCTAACATACTAGCGTAATTAATAAATATGTGAAATACCCAAAAAAATAGTTAAGACAAGAGGGTTAAAAAAAGTGCAATAATAATATATGATTCATATTTGAAAAGATTGGTAATACTAATTACAGGTTATGATATCTTATAAAAACAAATATGATACAATCATTGAAATTATGACAATAATTTAAAAGGTTTAACACATATTAATAATGGTGGACTTTTCATTGAAATTGCACTAAAACAAAGCTATGATGGGATGATGTAATCGAGTATATATTACGTGTCGGACTTCTGTTCTGAGGATCCGGGGTTCAATCCTCGGTCCCGGCACAGATTTATCTGATTACCAAACCCTTCCTTCACCTCTGACAAGATGTGTATTAATCACAACTTGTGAATGTGTGGAATGCCAGGCCTCCACCGTGGTTCGGATCCCACGTTAAACTGTAGGTCCTCCATTTCATCTCACAATCACCCTACCATTACACATTAGCGTAAGTGCGTATGATACGAACGGGTAGTAAGACGCGATAGTAATAATATACTTTTTGGTGTGCACAGCTGGTAGTAAAAATTAGAAAAAAGAAAAAACACTAAAATTTGCTAGATATCAACACTACTCTTTGGCTAGTGAAAAAGGCTGACGAAAATTTATCAAAATATTAAGATTTTTTTTAAACTTGAACTATTATTATTGTGTCTTACTTCCCGTTCGGGTTATACGCACTTACGCTAATGTGTAATGGAAGGGTGATTGTGAGATGAAATGAAGGCCCTACAGTTTAACGTGGAATCCGAACCACGGTGGAGGCCTGGCATTCCACACATCCACAAGTTGTTATTAATACACGTCTTGTCAGAGGTGAAGGAAGGGTTTGGTAATCAGATAAATCTGTGCCGGGACCGAGGATTGAACCCCGGCCGCCAGCACAGAAGTCTGACACCTTACCCCTAGTCCACCAGGTCACCCTATAACTTGAACTATATTTATAACATTTAACATTACAATTTTCAAATTAAAATCCAGTAGAGCGTTGATAGTTCGGACGTTGAAAATACGAATCATAAAAAAAAATTGTTTATAAAAATAACCACAGTGGTATCAATACCAGAGAGATGGCTGCCAAAAAAGAAAAAAACGCTTCTCAACCCGGCTTGTTTAAAAAAAAGGAGGCTTTTTTTTTGCCTTATTATATTCTTTCCAAATTTGTGATATTTAGCAACAAATTTTTGTTTGTTTGTAAGTTCGTTGTCTAAATAAAGTGAAAATGTTTCTACATTAACACTGAGTTTACCTAAATATCCCTTCTATGCTTAGTTTATAATTTTAATGAATGTAGGTACCGTATTTTCAAATATCCATATTGGATCGTTCCCCAATTATTGCGAATTATCAACGCTCTAGTGAAGTTATAAACTAATTTGATTCAATTTTATTTTTAAAATACACCAATTTTTTTTTAATTTCTATTTTCGAATCTCAAAAAATAATTTTTAATAATACTCAAATATCGAGTATGATTAGCGATTCTAAGATTCTAAGGCCCCCATCTTTACATTTAGTTTAGAAACTTTTCCTCCCTTTAATTGTAATCCCGACTGTACCACTGTGTGGATATAGGTAGTCCTGACTGTACCAGGTTCATACCTGTGTGGATATAGGTAGTCCCGACTGTACCAGGTTCATACCTGTGTGGATATAGGTAGTCCCGACTGTACCAGGTTCATACCTGTGTGGATATAGGTAGTCCCGACTGTACCAGGTTCATACCTGTGTTGATATAGGTAGTCCCGACTGTACCAGGTTCATACCTGTGTGGATATAGGTAGTCCCGACTGTACCAGGTTCATACCTGTGTGGATATAGGTAGTCCCGACTGTACCAGGTTCATACCTGTGTTGATATAGGTAGTCCCGACTGTACCAGGTTCATACCTGTGTGGATATAGGTAGTCCCGACTGTACCAGGTTCATACCTGTGTGGATATAGGTAGTCCCGACTGTACCAGGTTCATACCTGTGTGGATATAGGTAGTCCCGACTGTACCAGGTTCATACCTGTGTGGATATAGGTAGTCCCGACTGTACCAGGTTCATACCTGTGTGGATATAGGTAGTCCCGACTGTACCAGGTTCATACCTGTGTGGATATAGGTAGTCCCGACTGTACCAGGTTCATACCTGTGTTGATATAGGATCGCAGTCGTGATACGTGGCGTAGACAAGAAGACCACAGTAACAGCTCAGGGCAAAGAAGATGGAGAGTCCAAACATGTACATCCACAACGCCCTGTAATTTAGTTATTAAAAATATTATCAGTCGTGTCGGTGAAATGTTCTAATAGATCTTCTGAGCTTACATTTGAGACTGCTGTCTCTAAGTCTACAAGATGTTATAACACCAGTCTCACTGTTTCTAAGTCTACAAGATGTTATAACACCAGTCTCACTGTCTCTAAGTCTACAAGATGTTATAACACCAGTCTGTCTCTAAGTCTAAAAGATGTTATAACACCAGTCTCAATGTCTCTAAGTCTACAAGATGTTATAACACCAGTCTGTTTCTAAGTCTACAAGATGTTATAACACCAGTCTCACTGTCTCTAAGTCTACAAGATGTTATAACACCAGTCTGTTTCTAAGTCTACAAGATGTTATAACACCTGTCTGTTTCTAAGTCTACAAGATGTTATAACACCAGTCTGTCTCTAAGTCTACAAGATGTTATAACACCTGTCTGTTTCTAAGTCTACAAGATGTTATAACACCAGTCTGTCTCTAAGTCTACAAGATGTTATAACACCTGTCTCACTGTCTCTAAGTCTACAAGATGTTATAACACCAGTCTGTTTCTAAGTCTACAAGATGTTATAACACCAGTCTGTTTCTAAGTCTACAAGATGTTATAACACCTGTCTCACTGTCTCTAAGTCTACAAGATGTTATAACACCAGTCTGTTTCTAAGTCTACAAGATGTTATAACACCTGTCTCACTGTCTCTAAGTCTACAAGATGTTATAACACCTGTCTGTTTCTAAGTCTACAAGATGTTATAACACCAGTCTGTTTCTAAGTCTACAAGATGTTATAACACCTGTCTGTTTCTAAGTCTACAAGATGTTATAACACCAGTCTGTCTCTAAGTCTACAAGATGTTATAACACCTGTCTCACTGTCTCTAAGTCTACAAGATGTTATAACACCAGTCTCACTGTCTCTAAGTCTACAAGATGTTATAACACCTGTCTGTTTCTAAGTCTACAAGATGTTATAACACCTGTCTGTCTCTAAGTCTACAAGATGTTATAACACCTGTCTCAATGTATCTAAGTCTACAAGATGTTATAACACCAGTCTGTTTCTAAGTCTACAAGATGTTATAACACCTGTCTGTTTCTAAGTCTACAAGATGTAATAACACCAGTCTGTCTCTAAGTCTACAAGATGTTATAACACCTGTCTCAATGTATCTAAGTCTACAAGATGTTATAACACCAGTCTGTTTCTAAGTCTACAAGATGTTATAACACCAGTCTCACTGTCTCTAAGTCTACAAGATGTTATAACACCTGTCTCACTGTCTCTAAGTCTACAAGATGTTATAACACCAGTCTGTTTCTAAGTCTACAAGATGTTATAACACCAGTCTCACTGTCTCTAAGTCTACAAGATGTTATAACACCAGTCTGTTTCTAAGTCTACAAGATGTTATAACACCTGTCTGTTTCTAAGTCTACAAGATGTAATAACACCAGTCTGTCTCTAAGTCTACAAGATGTTATAACACCTGTCTCAATGTATCTAAGTCTACAAGATGTTATAACACCAGTCTGTTTCTAAGTCTACAAGATGTTATAACACCAGTCTCACTGTCTCTAAGTCTACAAGATGTTATAACACCAGTCTGTTTCTAAGTCTACAAGATGTTATAACACCTGTCTGTTTCTAAGTCTACAAGATGTAATAACACCAGTCTGTCTCTAAGTCTACAAGATGTTATAACACCTGTCTCAATGTATCTAAGTCTACAAGATGATATAACACCAGTCTGTTTCTAAGTCTACAAGATGTTATAACACCTGTCTGTCTCTAAGTCTACAAGATGTTATAACACCTGTCTCAATGTATCTAAGTCTACAAGATGTTATAACACCAGTCTGTTTCTAAGTCTACAAGATGTTATAACACCTGTCTGTTTCTAAGTCTACAAGATGTTATAACACCAGTCTCACTGTCTCTAAGTCTACAAGATGTTATAACACCTGTCTCACTGTCTCTAAGTCTACAAGATGTTATAACACCAGTCTGTTTCTAAGTCTACAAGATGTTATAACACCTGTCTGTTTCTAAGTCTACAAGATGTTATAACACCTGTCTGTTTCTAAGTCTACAAGATGTTATAACACCAGTCTCACTGTCTCTAAGTCTACAAGATGTTATAACACCAGTCTGTTTCTAAGTCTACAAGATGTTATAACACCAGTCTGTCTCTAAGTCTACAAGATGTTATAACACCTGTCTCACTGTCTCTAAGTCTACAAGATGTTATAACACCAGTCTGTTTCTAAGTCTACAAGATGTTATAACACCAGTCTGTTTCTAAGTCTACAAGATGTTATAACACCTGTCTGTTTCTAAGTCTACAAGATGTTATAACACCTGTCTGTTTCTAAGTCTACAAGATGTTATAACACCAGTCTGTCTCTAAGTCTACAAGATGTTATAACACCAGTCTGTTTCTAAGTCTACAAGATGTTATAACACCTGTCTGTTTCTAAGTCTACAAGATGTTATAACACCTGTCTCAATGTATCTAAGTCTACAAGATGTATAACACTATTCTCACCTGTTGGCCGCCTCGATGTTGGGTAGACATGAGTATCTCTGCATGCTAAATTGGTTGCAACAACTATATAGCGTGTTGTATATTATGTTTCCCTAGTAGTATTCCCCATATATTATATCGATCAATAAAGTCGAGACTTGCGCTGAAAGTTGTACAAAACACATTATTATGATATAAAAACTATATTTGGACCAAAAAACAAGCATGTTTCATTTCCTTACTAATAGCCAGCATCTAAAAACTATCTTTGATAGCAATTGTTGATTTAAGGTCACTATTGTCAACCCGTGAAGAAAGTTATTTATATTTCATTTGTAAAACTATATAGTTTATCAACATTTATCAAAATATTCCATAAATACTTCCTTAAGAATTATTGTATGGTTCATTTGGTATTTTATGATGAATTGAACGAACCTAAAATATTAATAAAAACTATTATTTTTGTTTGTTTCACGGTTATGGCAACAAGAGCTATTATAGAGCATGAAATAATAAGATAAAAATTATTATATTCATAATTGTATTTAGTTATAACTGGCTACCATAATCTTTAACGTAATTAAGTGTTTTTTTCATAAATCAAAGAAAAAGTTATTCAACATATTAGTTTCAAAATATTATTATCACCGCGTCTTACTACCCGTTCGGGTTGTACGCACTTACGCTAATGTGTAATGGTAGGGTGATTGTGAGATGAAATGAAGGACCTACAGTTTAACGTGAGATCCGAACCACGGCGGAGGCCTGATTTTAAAAATGAAAAGTTTTTTTTATTTTATAACACAAACACACGAATACGGGTTGTATTGACGTCATCAACCACCTTCATATCGTCTGGTTAGCCATATTTATTTATGAAGTGAATACAGCCTTTTAGAAGCTCTTGTTTGTAAATCATTTTTAGTAAACAACAGAAGCCACCATAATAAAAAAAATACCATCCAAACTGTTATTTTTATAATTTAGTATTTCAATAATGATTTTTAAAAAGGTTAAAAGAAACAAAACAATTTTTTTTAGCTAAAGTTTTGATGGCTCAACATAATGGTCTTGCAGATCACGTGGTTTGAAAGTAGATCTGACTGTCGACTACCGGTGATGTAATTGAAGCAAGACTAGCCTCGGTAATTGCAGACGCTCTCCTTTGCGATTTATCTCCCACAATTCAGCGAATCCCCCGATCTGTGCCGTTCCTTTGAAAATCACCAGGATTATAGGAAGGATCATGGCGCATGTCTGGATGACGTCAGTCCACACCACCGCCTTCATACCACCCTGGCGGCAAGAAAAATAACAAAATACCAGGAAAGAAAATCCTTACGTCAATTTAACATCAACTCTATTTTTATATTCCTCTTTATTTGAACAATATTTTGTAAGGTTTTTTTTTTTTCATTAAATAAAATTAACGTTTTATGGTTTGAGTTCCCCTCCCCCTCTTTTAACTCAATTTGTTATTTTTGACACTTGTTTTTCAAGGTTCGTATATTTATATTTCTTAGATCCAAAATATATCAAATATTTTTTCAGTAGATAGGGTTGTTTAGTTACCTACACGCGGTAATATCAACAGTTTTTTATTATCACCGCGTCTTACTACCCGTTCGGGCTATACGCTTATGTACTAATTACAATAATGGTTTTAGAGATGACTAAGTTTATATTAATACGTGTACCCGCATTTGCGTGGAGGGAGAATAGCAAACCGCTTTGGAAAAAAAAACACTCGAACCTCGATTTCCCCGTCATCGGCAGTTTCGTCTACTGCAAGAGTGACGCCTTAGACCATGCGGCCACTTAAGTGAGTGGTGATGATTATTTATTAAATTAGGTAAATAAAAGTGTCCACGATCACGTATTTAAGGTGATAATAAATGTTACGACACAATCGAACAAACATTCCCATATTGTGTATTATGGATTCGAAGATAATTTTCAAACAAAGTTTTTAAGTAAACTACCCTCAAGTATGTTTTACTTATAAAAACAAACAAAATCATTTTGTTGATCACAATAAACACTCTTTATATAAACATTTTAAACCAAATTGTTCAAATATATTTAACAAAATTCAAGTTTAATTATTTGTTAACTACCCTAAAATTATATATTTGTAAAAATAAAAAACTATTCACATATTCTTATTTTGAATTCAATCTTCAAAGTCAATTTCATAACTATTCAAATGACTAAGTTTTCAAGGACCTGCATGGCTCATTATAGTACTCATAGATAAAAAATATATTGGGTCACATACGTGCATATACTCACCACACATGTGTAGAAAATACACACGGCGATGACAATAGGAGCTATATAGTTGATATTCATACCTGAAACTAAGCAGTTACAATATTAACACAATTTTAGAAATATTACTTTCTGGCACTTGGTTTATTCATGCACAATGTCCTATTGAACAAAACTTAGAAATATTACTTTCTGGCACTTGGTTTATTCATGCACAATGTCCTATTGAACAAAACTTAGAAATATTACTTTCTGGCACTTGGTTTATTCATGCACAATGTCCTATTGAACAAAACTTAGAAATGTTACTTTCTGGCACTTGGTTTATTCATGCACAATGTCCTATTGAACAAAACTTAGAAATATTACTTTCTGGCACTTGGTTTATTCATGCACAATGTCCTATTGAACAAAACTTAGAAATATTACTTTCTGGCACTTGGTTTATTCATGCACAATGTCCTATTGAACAAAACTTAGAAATATTACTTTCTGGCACTTGGTTTATTCATGCACAATGTCCTATTGAACAAAACTTAGAAATATTACTTTCTGGCACTTGGTTTATTCATGCACAATGTCCTATTGAACAAAACTTAGGAAATATTAGTTTATTCGTGTGGTAAAATCCATCAGTTTGTATTCTAAACTGTTCTTCCTACCACAATCCTAATATAACTAGGGAAAATTATTATAGACATTTACTCTGCATATGAGAGAGATTCAGTCAAATAAAAACACATAAGTTGAACCAAAAACATACATGTACATTATATGCTATCACTGAAACATTGGCGTGTCATGGATTGTTGCAGAGATTAAACTCTCCCTGTGCATTTTATTATTATTTAGCACCTCGTCTACCTGTTCGGGTTACACCTTAAGTACTTATTACGCTAATGGCTTAGGAACTGGGAAGTTGGAATTCAGACGAAGTGAACCCACATTTGCGTGGAGGGAGAGTGGGAAGCCATTTAGGAAAAACAACCCCCAGTTCATCCGACTGAGATTCGAACCTAGATCTTCCCGCTCTCGGCAGTTGAGTTCAACACGAAACTAGCGTGTTAGTTAACTACGCCACCGAGGTGGGGGTCTGTGATATGTTCTCATCACTCAGTAGAACACTCATTGGTCAGGTATCAACCAACATATATTCCCATGTGAGATGTTTAGAGCAGAGTCTATGTATGATTGGTCAAATGGGGACAGAGTGGGGGAGAACATATCACAGGTACAGTTTTAACAAGCTCTGCTTACCCTGGCAACACTTCACTACACGACAAAACACTGAAAGTACCTTGATTGAACGTCAGAGCTGGTACGTACAAAACCACTGGCATCCAAGTGATCTGGCAAACAAAAGACCGTTTATGAGTATGCTAATAAACTATTTAATTATATATATTTAGCTATGTTTAACCCTTATATTATTATGAGGATTAAATAGCCAAGTTGTTATTGTTGTTATTATTATTATTATTATTATTATTATTAGCACCGCGTCTTACTACCCGTTCAGGTTGAACACACGCTAATGTGTAATGGTAGGGTGATTGCGAGATGAAATGGAGGACCTACAGTTTAACGTGGGATCCGAACCACGGTGGAGGCCTGGCATTCCCCACATTCACAAGATGTCTTGTCAGAGGTGAAGGAAGGGTTTGGAAATCAGATAAATCTGTACCGGGACCGAGGATTGAACCCCGGACTCCCAGCACAGAAGTCCGACACATTACCCCTTAGACCGCCAGGTCATCTATCCAATCACGGTTTTATAGCCGCATATAAATATCATATTCCTTGACTTGAAAAACAAAAGCTGGACACCGGACGACTCCCAGATAGCTCAGTGTTAGGAGCATTTTCGTACTGAGCTAAAGGTCCCGGGTTCGATTACCCGAGTCCAAATGTAATTTTTCAATTTAGAGTATACTTTCTAATCTTGTCTTATGGTTTAAACAAACAAGACAACCATTGAGCTAACAACAATCAACAGAAATGTTTTACTTGGTTGTTGTTTGTCCCCCGTGTTTTACCGGTGGTAAGTAGAAAGCAGTAGTATTTACTCACGTTAAGGATGATGTACATTAAACAGGCCATCACACTGACACTTTTATTGAATCTTCTATCCAGGTACTGGAACAAGGGGTAAAACCCGATTAGCTCAAGCACACCTAGTAGGTTAAGGGGGCCGCTTTATTAAGCGGGAAATAACCGCGCTAACGTTCAGCTCTAATATAATATTTAATGAACGATACTAATAAATGGAGTGAAGGTGTCACTTGTATCAGTTAATACTAGTAATAACATTCAATATACAGCCAGTCCCTGTGAAGGTGTCACTTGTGATGTGCAAGAGTACCTTCTGGCTCAGTGGGGAAACTACCTCACCCCTCATTTCCCTAGTACGCCTCTTCAGGTCTTACAGCTGTCGGTGGATCTGTTGAGGATCCGACCAACCTTCGGGATAAGTACGATAAGTACAATACATACAATACATACAATACATACATACATACTTACATACATACTTACATACATACATACATACATACATACATACTTACATACACATACATTCATTATAAAGTAGATCTCTAGAGTCGAAGAGGATTTAGGAAGAGAGTACTCGTATTTATATTAACATTCAGGTATGTTACTTACCTCGTAGATAGAAGTGACTTGTAGATCGTGAAAAACAGGTAAGAAGAGAGTTCTTGCAATTATACCAGCAATCAGGTATGTTAGGATAGTGTAGATGCTGTTCACCCCATACAGGTAGACCTCGGTGGGTTTTCCGATGTAGGAAATACCGGACACGTAACTGTCAAATACATGCAAATTACCTTTAACTACCATACAATTACCAAACTGCTTCTAAAAACTAATAGTGTTTTCTATCCCTCGTGCATCAGGGGAGTCATGATTGCCTTTTTTGACGCCCTCCCTCTCACCTCCTCCTCATGAAACATTATGTATTCTAGAGTCGCGATTATCCGGTCTAAAGTGGCCGCATTGCGGGCCAGAAAACGGGAAAACCGGATAATACCGAATCCGAGTGTATCTGCCCACTTTTTGTTAATTTTCACAAACCATTTAATGTTGTTTAAATAGAATCTGCCGTGCGATGTAAAAATTGTAAGGGAACAGTGAAAATTAAACTAGAAATATATTTTTTAAATCTTAGCTATACAATACTTTATTTTGGAACTGAAACATCGACTACAAAGCAAGAACAAGTGAAAACAGACCGTCAACTGGATCACATTATAAATTCAGTAAATGTTGGATATTTACAGGTTTGTTTATTTTAAAACGCACTTGTTAACACCGAGGACCAGGAACGTGGCCACTGGTAATGTTCCCATGTTCCTCACCTGACAACCAATGACATGACCACTGGTAATGTTCTCATGTTCCTCACCTGACAACCAATGACATGGCCACTGGTAATGTTCCCATGTTCCTCACCTGACAACCAATGACATGGCCACTGGTAATGTTCCCATGTTCCTCACCTGACAACCAATGACATGGCCACTGGTAATGTTCCCATGTTCCTCACCTGACAACCAATGACATGACCACTGGTAATGTTCTCATGTTCCTCACCTGACAACCAATGACATGGCCACTGGTAATGTTCCCATGTTCCTCACCTGACAACCAATGACATGACCACTGGTAATGTTCTCATGTTCCTCACCTGACAACCAATGACATGGCCACTGGTAATGTTCCCATGTTCCTCACCTGACAACCAATGACATGGCCACTGGTAATGTTCTCATGTTCCTCCCTCCTACTAAGTACTCGGATTTGGTCATCTTCCCTCGACAAAAGCCAAAGTAAACTCCTATTGAAGCGCTGACGAGCATCATGCCGGCGAACACTGAGTAGTCCACCGCCCCGAACCTCTGGTGGGCCAGAAACTGCTCTTGAGGTGATTGTCCGTCCACCATCTTGGAAACAAAACAAGAGTTTCGATAGTTAGTCCACCATATTGAAAACAAAACAAGAGTTTCGACAGCTAATCTACGATCTAACGATTGCATTTTATTTTACAAAAAAATTAAAACGATTTGTTACTATTCCTATTTTATTTTATTATATTATAGTTCCATTTACATTTGTGTTGATGATAATTTTTTTACAATATTAGAATTTGAAGCCAGGATTACGTATTCGTAGGTAAACTTAAGATCCGTATTCGAAAAAGGTGACCTGGTGGTCTAGGGGTAAGATGTCAATCTTCTGTGTTGGAGGTCCGGGGTTCAATCCTCGGTCCCGGCACAGATTTATCTGATTGCCAAACCCTTCCTTCACCTCTGACAAGACATCTTGTGAATGTGGGGAATGCCAGGTCTCCACCGTGGTTCGGATTCCACGTTAAACTGTAGGTCCTACATTTCATCTCACAATCACCCTACCATTACACATTAACGTAAATGAATATAACCCGAAAGGGTAGTAAGACGCTGTGCTAATAATAACGTATTAGTAAACTAGTGTATTCGACAAAACTCTAGTTTAAACATCCTTACCTTACTACTGCTGTTCGTGGACTTAAAAAAATACTCTTTTCAAGCATAGAAATAATTATATACCTTTTCTTGGAAGATAACTCCCTTATCGTGTAAACTATCCTAATGAACATTGGAACTTTTAAAGACAATTCTAGGGCTATCTAAGTGCTAGACAAAGTAACTATGCCATTATCTTGCGTTGGATGATAACTACACCATTGCATCAGTTGCTTACCCGATGCTTATTAGGACAAAGTTTAAAATAGAATAACTACAAAAGTCAATCCTCGGTCCTGGCACAGATTTATCTGATTACCAAACCCTTCCTTCACCTCTGACAAGACATCTTGTGAATGTGTGGGATGCCAGGCCTCCACCGTGGTTCGGATCCCACGTTAAACTGTAGGTCCTTCATTTCATCTCACAATCACCCTACCATTACACTTTAGCGTAAGTGCGTACAACCCGAACGGGTAGTAAGATGCAGTGAAATATAATAATGATAATGACACCTCGGAGAGAGAATTATTGTGATCAAAAGAAATCGAATATCGAGATTTTGATAAATGTCGACTTTTCTTGGCCACATTAAATCAAAAATTTGTTTTTGGAAATGACGTCTGTCTGTCTGGCTATACCTCGGGCTAGAGCCCAAACTATTTTACTGATTGGGTTATAAATTGGTAGATGGGGTTTTCATGAGGTCCCTCCGAGGGATTTTTGGAATTAGATGTCTAAACCTAAATTTAAGGGTAGTTTACTGAAGGGCAAACACAGAAAATAAGAAATAGATTTTCTCAAAACTCGTTCTGACGGTCTTGATTAAATTTTATGTATAGACATGGTTTATTATTATAAACAGGATAGCATTTATAATTTTCTCGTAAAATTTACTTCCAGGAAAATTTAATGATCAGGTGAAACATGTGGATTTTTGAACTTTTCCGAGTGGAAAATTTCAATTATTAACCTATGTCTATGTATAGGGTCATAGAAAATAGTTCTGTGCTCATCCCAGTAAACAGCAAATTCGTGTGCTGTTAGAGGTTTTGTCAATATTTAACCTAAGCGCAACATCTGATATCTCGGATTCCTAGGCGGCGATATCCTCGTATCTTGGGAGGACTATTACTAGAATAGCACCCCGTGATTTGAGAAAGATATCCTCGTATCTTGGGAGGAGGACTATTACTAGAATAGCACACCGTGATTTGATAAAGGAGGAGGTAGATTCAACAATTGACTGTCTTTGAAAAGATTAAAGCAGTCCTAGCCTATGTGTTTTTATGTTCTCTGCGTCTTACTACCCGTTCGGGCATCCTCATATTTACAATAATGAGATAGGGATGAAAAAGGTAGATGAGCCGTTAGTCTAATTTAATATGGGTGATAACTTAAATGTAGATGGCAACTTTTACGTAGGTGACAACTTTTACGTGGGTGACAACTTTTACGTAGGTGACAACTTTGTCGTGGGTGACAACTTTAAGCCAGATGACCACTTGAGCGGATGTTAAAGCTACGTTTGTTTCCACAGCCCCAGGTGCAACTAAACAAGGTGTTCCATTACGGCCGTAAGGAATCAGTTCACCAAACAATGCTTGCAATGATACCAATGTTAACAACTTTACACATTCCTCTGATGTGTGTACATCTATCTCCTTAATATGGATATGTGTAATCTTGTCAGACACGATATAAACCTATTGTATAGGTCTAAGTTGACCAATGAGGATTTTAACAGAAATGCGTTGACCTGAAGTTGTGGGTTACCGCTATTAAAGCTACAACAATTTTTACCAAAAGTCGAAAAGGTCACCCCCTCCACGTCCCAATCCCACCCCGCTTCCCAATCCCACCCCGCTTCCCAATCCCACCCAGCTTCCCAATCACACCCCACTTCCCAGCAATCCCACCCCGCTTCCCAATCACACCCCTTTTCCCAGCAATCCCACCCGATTCCCAGCAATCCCACCCCGCTTCCCAATCCACCCCGCTTCCCAATCCCACCCAGCTTCCCAATCACACCCCACTTCCCAGCAATCCCACCCCGCTTCCCAATCACACCCCTTTTCCCAGCAATCCCACCCCGATTCCCAGTAATCCCACCCCATTTCCCAACAATTCCACCCCAATTCCCAATCCCACCCCACTTCCTACCACCAGACGCATCTCCGGGACGTCTCTTTAAAAATAAAATGTACGTCTCTTTGTGTTTTATTCATAAATATTTTATTTAGCTCAAAAAAAAAATATTATTAAAGAAAATATTCTTTTTCTATTTTTACCTAAACATTGTGCAATTTGTGCCCGAATTTGCTGATTATTATTTAAACCAATCAATTTATTGAAACTGTAGAAATGAAAATATATATATATAAAAATTCTCAGAGGCCGAAGACAATAATTTATGACAAAACCATTTTAAGTCAACAAAAGTAAGAATTGAGAAAAGTTAGGCTTAGAAGAAAAAAAAAGTTTGTTTTATTGGTAATAAATTTATTTCGCAATCTCTTTCTTACTTTATTTCTTCTTCATTTTGTCTGTATTTATAATGAGTCAAGTCCATTTACAACGGATTAAGTCATTATATCATCATTGCGGATAATTCATCAAGTGCCGCAACAATAAATGACGCAAGTGATAAACTTATGACAGTAAAAAAAAATCTTTCTAACTAATTATCGACCTTAAGGAATTATAAAGTTCAAGGCCACCAGAACGTAAGCTCGACATTGTCTAATTTGACACCAAATCACCC
>JBCFYV010000100.1:57189323-57200510 GCA_039000515.1 Timema cristinae | reverse complement strand
TATCAGTAATCTCTTGATTGTTCTAACCAATGAGAAAGTTGGAGACTACGTACAATTCAACTCTTTGGAAGGAAATTGTCTATAGCAATGGGCAAACAGACGTGAGCTGTGAAGCAGAGGCTATTAAGAATACTGTACTAATGGGAAGTCTAACTTATCAAAGCGACACAACTCTTTCTGAGAGCTTGGTATTCCTCAGAAAACTGTTACCGAGATGTCATGGCTTTCCGGGATTCTTAAATCTTCAGAAAAATATATCTGAATTAGAGCTCCATTCGTATAGCTATAATTTAATTTGGTATTTGTTTCCATACAAACTGATCCTTTCATTGCCATTGGTGCTTTAATTTCGATTCGCGAGAACACATTTACTTTGCTGAAATTGGTAGACCTTGACATTTCGTATCCACTGGTCCTTAGAAAGTTAAAATTGAGTCAACCTCTACGGAATGGTAAGGGCTACGGACTAAAGGATCCGGATTCTGAAAACCGAGTATGATGTTAGTGTAGAGTCGATCTCTTACAGACCACTGCGCACCTTATAGATATGGAGTTTATTATCATTATTTGTAGGTGTTCTGTTTTACAACAAGTCCATTCCTTTTTTCAGTAAACTATACCACCAATTCACCCTGACCCTCTGCCTCTTCCTTGAAATCCCAGAATTTCCTTCTTTCCTACAAGTCATCCAATATTTGAATCCTCCTCCTTCCTAAGCTCCTCTTTCCCTCAACCTTTCCTTCTATAACGTTTGGCAGAAAACAGTTTGCTTTGTACCGAAGAACCACATCCAAAATGGTTCTCTTCTCACCCATTCATCAATTGTCACCCTGTCTGTCCATCTGATCTTCTCAATTATTTTCCATCACATTTAAAAGAGGGGGCTTAAAGCCTCTGTAAGATCCGTATAGTTTTTAATATTTAAATTAACCTGCATGTCTTTACCCACATGACATCTAGTACATCAATGGGAGAGTTGGAAATTTATCCAATAAAATTCTAGATTAAAATAAAATTATATTAACAAAATCAACATTTTCTTAATTTGATAATTTTTAAAATATTATAGGACTTGTTATTAAAGATAGAAAAATTAAAATAATATACGTTTATAAAATGGTGACTTTATCCCTTTACTACAATTAAAGCTTTCATTTTGATCTTAACATGAATGTTAATTCATTTGTCTACCTTTGATTGGGTGTTACTAGCCGTTCGTTGCGACAATGCATAGTTACAGTTGGTCCGAATTCTGCTCGTTTAAAAGGTGTAAATAGTAATAGAGTATACTTCAAATAAACGGCAAGGTTTGATCTGTGGATGATCAGCAGAACTAAGAGGTCAGAGTTCTGTCTTGATATTCTGTGATCCTGATTTTTGCTTTCTGTTCCAGATAACACCATGATCACGTCAGCACAAGTGGTCAACGTGAACACAAGTGAGCTCTCTATTTCGTGGGTACCAGTGTACCCCGGGTCGCCCTGTGCCCTAGGGTACCAAGTGTGCTGGGGGGTCACAGGTGTGACCAGCCCCACGTGTAGGACCGATGTGTCCAGGGATGTTACCGAGTTCACGGTCACAGGACTGCAGAGTGGCACAAGCTACGACCTTCAGGTCATGGCGTTGTTCGAAGGGAATCAAGTGTCGCAACCGTTTTCCTTAGTGGGCACCACAGCAGGTCACAAGCTCATCCCAATATTATTAGTCTATTACCACTCATTTGTTTTATATTACGTCACTCACCTGCACACTTTGTACTACCTTAATGCCCATCTATTGTCTCTGTTAATTTATTTATCATAAATGACTGATTTCCTTCCCCTTTGTTTCTTTACTGAGTATCTATGATGGAATTCCTTCTAATTTGGTTTTATTTTCTGAGTACACGTAGCTGAATTCCTTCTCGTTTTATTTCTTTCCTGATCATACTAGCTGAATTCCTTCTCATTTTGTTTCTTTCCTGATCATACTAGCTGAATTCCTTCTCGTTTTATTTCTTTCCTGATCATACTAGCTGAATTCCTTCTCATTTTGTTTCTTTCCTGATCATACTAGCTGAATTCCTTCTCATTTTATTTATTTCCTGATCATACTAGCTGAATTCCTTCTCATCTTTGTTTTTTCCTTATCACACACGACTGAGTTCCTTCTCATCTTGTTTCTTTCCTTATCACACACGACTGAGTTCCTTCTCATCTTGTTTCTTTCCTTATCACACACACTGAGTTCCTTCTCATCTTGTTTCTTTCCTTATCATACACGACTGAATTCCTTCTCATCTTGTTTCTTTCCTTATCACACACGACTGAATTCCTTCCCCTTTACTCAACAAACGGACTCCAAACCTTTAATTTATCTCTCAACTGAATGTACGAATCTTATAATGGATGTATTTCAAATACAAAAATGTTTACATATAAGTTAGTGACTATTTATTATTTTTCTAGTTCCTCGATTTTCATATATTTTTTAAAAATATTTAGTACTCGTAAGACAAATCTATGTTCGGATTCGACCTAAAGCAAACGCACCGTTCCTCCCCCTCCAGTGAAGTGTTCCGAGAGATCGCACGTTCTAACGGTTGTGTGTTTGTTCCAGGGGCCGCCCAAGTCATCGCAGGCTACGTCATGATCTCCGCCATCCTCCTTAGTTTTATCAGATAACCGTTGTGTACTGTGTCTTTGTTGGAATCTGGATCCGTGATAACATCTCAAATACTGTGCACCCAAGCACAGACGTAACTTTAGGGTGGGGGTGAGAGGAACGGGAGATAAGTGCAGTGTTTTTTTGCAAATTTTATAGCAAAACATCTTTTTGGTCAAAATAAATAAAATATGTCTCCAGTAGAAACAGAGAGTTTAATTTTCTCCACACGGTGATATCAACAGTTGTTGAATATCTTTCAAGGGTGTCCTGGAATTTAATGACAACTTTTTATCTTAATTAATTAATACCCACCTAGGTGGCGTAGTTGGCTAACGCGCTTGTCGTGTTGAGCTCGACTGCTGAGGACGGGGAGATCGAGGTTCGAATCTCGGTCGGGTGAACTGGGGGTGGTTTTTCCTAAATGGTTTTCCACTCTCCCTCCACGCAAATGTGGGTTCACTTCCTCTAATTAAACCTTCCCAATTCCTAATCCAATAGCGTAATTAGTACTTAAAGCGTATAACCCGAACGGGTAGTAAGATGCGGTGCTAAATATTATATTATTTTATCTTAATTAAAAATGTTTGTCATCTGATGCCGCTATGCTCATGACAGATATTCGACAACTGTTGATATCAACAAGGGAAGAAAATATTTTATTTATTTTGTACAATTGTTTTTATAAGGGTACAAAAGTTACAAACCTTTTCTGGGCTCACCCCCAACCACCCACCTTCAACAAATATTTTATTTCTATTGTTTGTGCTTCAAATTAACCAGAAAATAAATTAAAGATAACTCGAAAGAAGATTCTACAGTGTAATAAATATTTATTTTTATTGAATGTTGTGTTGTTTATTTGTATGAATACATTAAATTTTATAAAACATATACGTATTTGAGATCATATCTTTGTTTTGTGAATATTTCTAAATATATTCTAAACATGTTCTAATTATTTTAAAACTATTCAAATTGTGATGCTTTATTTTATTTCTCCAAGACACCCAACATATAAAGATGTAGTTAGTACATTCCTGAGTTTTTATAATAAAAATAGCTTAAAATAATTCCCTGAATGAAATTATTCATTTTTTATGTTAATTACCTGAGTCAATAGAGAAAATAATAGTACAAGACTAGACTGCTGATGGCAGGAGGATCGGGGTTCGAATTCTGGTAGGGTTTAATGAAAGTGGTTTTTCCTAAACGACTTCCCACTCTCCTTCCATGAAATACGGGTAGTTTATTTCTAAAATGCTTTCCTCCTCGCCTCTACCCCATTAGAGTAATTATCATATTATATGCGTATAACCTGAACAGGTATTAAGACGCGCTGATAAAGATCAGATGGTTTTTTCTCACCCTCCTCGCAATTGCGGGTACATTTAGTCTAAATTCAACATTTATAGTCCTTATTTTTGCGTAGTGAGGGCTCGTGAGTTTCATTGAGAATCTTTGAGTCAATATATATATATATATATATAAAGCGCCATGTCTTACTACCCGTAATGGTTAAACACTTATGTATTAATTACGTTTATAGTTATAGGAATGAGGAAGATTACATTTAGAATAAGTGTAACAGAATTTGCGTGGAAGGATAGTGGAAAATCATTTTGAAAAAACCACAGTACACCCGATTGAGGTTCGAACTTTATCTCTCCATGGTAGGCAGTCTAGTCTACTACGAAAGTAGCGCCTTAGACCATACGACCAGCGAAGCAGGCTAGAAGTCAAAATAGTGAAATAACAATTATTATTTATTATTATTTAATTAATGTAACGTGTGTTTTTTATTTTCACTTGAAAAATTAACGATTAAACTCGAGCAGAATATTATCTGGTTCAGCAATAAATTGGGGAAAATTCTCACAAAATTCAACATAGTTACATTAATTTAAATTTGTGTTGCTCTATTTTGATATCTTTCCAAGAGAGATTCATTTGCACTTTTTTTTTACTTTTTCTCGACATCTTGGAGAGAGAAGTATTGTGGTCTTCAACAAAAATCTAACTCGAATTTTGATAAATGTTGATGTTTCATGACCTGAAACCTAAAACAAATTATTTTTTTCAATCACATTTTTCTGTCTGTCTTCCGTCTTTCTGTACCTCGGGCTAGAACCGAAACTATTTTACCAATCGGGCTAAAATATAGTATCTAGGGTTTTCATAAGGTCCTCCCGAGGGGTTTTAGAAATTCGACATCTAACCCTAAAATTAAGGGTATTCTACTAAATGGCAATAAGAGAAAAGATTGATTTTCTCAAAATTCACTCTAACGATCTTGATTAAATTTTATATCCAAACACTGTTTATAACTATAAACAAGATATCAGCTCTCATTTTTTTAAATTAAAATTACTTGAAGGGTAAATTACACGGAGGAAATTTTCCAATTTTCATCATTTCTCTGTGACTATTTGAGATTCAAAATATCAATGTAAAGTTGTAAAACTCCTAAAAAATAATAATAATATTTAGCACCATGTCTTACTAACCGTTCGGGTTATACGCTTTAAGTACTAATTACGCTAATGGATTAGGAATTGGGAAGGTTGAATTTTAGAGGAAGTGAACCCGCATTTGCGTGGAGGGAGAGTGGAAAACCATTTAGGAAAAACCACCCCCAGTTCACCTGACCGAGATTTGAACCTCGATCTCCCCGTCCTCAGCAGTCGAGCTCGACACGTCTAGCGCGTTAGCCAACTACGCCACCGAGGCGGGTAAAACTCCTAAAAAAACAACAACTTTAATTCGAAATATATATTTATGAAATCAATATTTTTACAATTTTTAAATAGATCTTTGGGAAAAAGGGAGTTGTAAATGCACAGCACGAATAATAATGTATATTATTTCATTATATTCTTTGGTGAAATATCATGCTTTATGTTTATAATACAATATATATATATATTATTTCGTTTAACATATCTTAAGCGTTTTCAAGTAATTGTCTCCATTTGTATCAGATAAAAGATCGAGAAAGTTCTCCAATACGCAGAACCTTTGATTGATTTTTCATCTATTCTATGCAGAAATAAATATTTTTTATTCTAAACAATTCTTTTATATATTTAAGTTTCATCAAATACAACCCATTTAGAAATGTTCATTTTTATTTGAAGTTGACATCTGTGGTCTTAGGGTAAAGTGCTCGTCTCAGGACTAGATATTCATGGGTTCAAACCCAACCGAGATCGACGGATTTTTCTTGAGCTATAAAAATCCGTAGCACAACTTTCTAATTATAGTAAGCAAGTAAAGCCGACGGTCCCCAAGTCTATTGTGGTTTGTACAATAAACTCGCACATATAAATTCTCGTGTGCTGATAAATACCTTAAATTAAAAAAAAGTCATATACCTAACAATTAGAAATATAATTGATTTACAATTACATATCAAATTGTCTCTAATAATCTCTAACGGATTAATCCTCAACTCCTCTTTGTACGAATATGTCGGTCACAAAGAACTGATTAAACTTGAGATATTCTTAATAGTCGACTCATCGCTGTCTGGCCAATGGTGGCAGGACTTCATTCCGAGGAAATAAATTACTGCACTCAAAGTCATAAATAATGGAAAGAAATTACAGATATAATTATCTTTAAACACGTCATGTCTGTGTTTACTTGTTAAAACAGAGTTGTTAATCCTTATCCATGGTAATGTATATACCCTTCACTTAACCTAAAAGGTAGCAGTCTTACCTTGACTGATTACACTATGAGCTTATCTAATAAGCGACACCATAGTGGAACCAAGGAAGGTAGCAGCCTCGTCTGATTTGTATTAAATAATTTTTTTTCGTTAAAATAAAAATTTGTATTTCTGTATAAAAAGTCTTCCTTATTCTCTGGTGTTAAGCACTCGATAGTTAATTGCCGCACCTAACAAAAGTACGCCACCTATCCCTCCATATCTTGAGCTAGTTCTATCCAGTCCACCTCATTACACACTATCCTATCTTGAGCTAGTTCTATCCAGTCCACCTCATTACAATATACCTATCTTTAGTAGTTCTATCCAGTCCACCTCATTACACCCTATACCTATCTTGAGTAGTTCTATCCAGTCCACCTCATTACACCCTATACCTATCTTGAGCTAGTTCTATCCAGTCCACCTCATTACACCCTATACCTATCTTGAGCTAGTTCTATCCAGTCCACCTCATTACACCTATCCTATCTTGAGCTAGTTCTACCAGTCCACCTCATTACACCATTATTCCTATATTGAGCAGTTCTAACCAGTCAACCTAATTACACCTTATCCTCTATTGACAAATTGGACAATCAGATAGAGAATATAACAATAAATACACTATCCATCATGACAAATTATGTGAGTCACGTGTGGAAAACATAAATCGTTTCATAAATCCATGAATAATCTATCAATAGATTATAAATGTTCTCTATCATAATACTTTCTCTATATTATAAAGTGAAAAAAAAGAATAGGTTCCCCCCCGCCCCCCTCCCAATTGCGGCTAATCCTGTAATATACATGTCATTGAAAAGCTCCTCTTCACAGTAACAGAGTAACAGAGTAACAATGTTGTCTACAGATTGGCAGGATATGTAACAACAACCAGATGATCCGTGTTAAGCCGTTGAATTATTGGTCCGACCCAAGGGGGGATTAGTACCTTGTCATTTAGAGACGACTATCGACGTGGGAGAAGGTCCAATAGTAGGTCATACCTCTACAGAAAATAGTTCGTTCTTCAGAAACCGGTAATAAAGATCCCTCCTCGTCTCAGGGTTTAGTGGTCTGGACGTTATCAACAGCAGAGAACACCATTTTATTTTTATAAGTAAGTGTTCCGTAATTTTACAAAACAATCAAAAGTTGGTTCGATTTCACTATTTTACGAAATAGAATCTTCATTTTGTTCACGATTACCTTTTTTTAAAAAAAATTAAATATGCACATAAGTGTTAAATTAATGTTATGGGGTTTTGTTTGTTAATTTTTTCTTGTTGATAAATGTTGATATCACCAGGTGTATCAACTATCTACTGGGTCGATATTTAATTTATTTAGCCCTTTTTTTCTTTTTCTATAAAACAAACTTGATAGTACAGGGGAAAAAAGGGGAAAAGTACAATTCAATTTTAGCTCAAATTTCGTCAGTGCTACCATCTGTTAGTTAGAAATCTTGAGACCTTTCTAATGCACTTTAAATTACGGTTAAACGAGGTATCTGTAGGTTTTTTTTAAAAAAAAAGTAATTGCTGGAACCCTTATAAGGTTTGAGATAAAAAAAAAAGTCGTCCTGTAAAATGTGTGTAGTGTGACTTCCCTCCCCTCCCCCCTTTTTTTACCTTTCACCTTTCATTATTGTTTGTGATACCATCTTTTCAAACATTAAAAGTTATTCGAATGATGTATTAATCATCACATTTAGTAACTACTTGGATAGACCTGCAAGATTACTTCTACTTGGTCTTGATGATTTGATATCAGTTTTCCAAATATTCTGGCTTTTAAAACACTTAAACGGGACTTTGGGACCCCCCGACTGTTGCCCCCCTTCTCCTCTCCCTTACCAACCCCATACCTATTTCCACCGGCCCCTTAGAGAAACAATGCTCCAGATATGTGCGCAGGGAAGATTTAATTTTGGGAGGGGGGGGGGGTTTCTAATAAAACCTAAGAATATTGTAATTCCATACAGTAGTGGTGGAACTTTTATATAAATATATACTGTATATACATAAATATATTTAATTATATTTAGATATATAGCACAGTGTCATACTACCCTTAGGTTTATACGCACTTACGCTAATGTGTAATGGCAGGGTGATTGTGAGATGAAATGAAGGACCTACAGTTTAACGTGGGATCCGAACCACGGTGGAGGCCTGGCATTCCCCACATTCACAAGATGTCTTGTCAGAGGTGAAGGAAGGGTTTGGTAATCAGATAAATCTGTGCCGGGACCGAGGATTGAACCCTGGACCCTCAGCACAGAAGTCAGACACCTTACCCCCCTAGACCACCAGGTCACCTTTTTGAAAATTGAATGTTTTTAAAAACTACTTGGAGTGACCCCTTACGGGTATGTCTTTTAAAAATCGGATGCTTCTAGAAGCCATTTAGAATGATATTCGCCTGGAATGTTCTTTAAAATCAAATACCTCTAGAAACTATTTGAAGTGTTTTACAAGGTGATCTCTAAACTTCATATTACAAAACTTGGTAAAAGTTCAAGGGGGTTTGAACCCCCTAAATTCCCCCTCCTTTAGCCCGTGGCTTCATTGGTTGACCAATTATAAAAGTCCGCTGTGCAAGAACTATTCTGAGTGAAATAAGAGGCGAGTTGATTCGCTAGATAATAATTAGCCACAAATCAACTCACCTTCGACTCGAACCTAAGCTAAACAGAAGATGTATTCGAGTCAAAGATGAGTTCATTCACAATAAAGTAGGTGGTGGGTCAACTCAGCCAAGGCCGTAGCCAGCCAATAATTTCAGGGGGGGGGGGGGGTTGGTGGTCACACACCCCAATTGCTGGAAGTTAGAACAATTATAAATGATAAACAGTTATAAAAGCTATCTGACGTTTTTTATGGCAACATTAACCCCCTAATTTGTACCTGTATCTTAATTTAGATATTATTTGAACCATAAATAATTTTTTCATAAAATTTCGGGGGGGGGGGAGTGAAACCCCAAAGCCCCCCCCCCCCCTGGCTAAGTCCTTGCAACTCACTTCCCGTTGTTGTTTTTTTCAGACTCTTATGGGTCCAAATATAATCGTGCAATGCCTCTTCTATCTTACAGAACCAAAATGTCTCTTGTGAAACTTCTTTTACTACTAACATGGACAGTGCTTGTCAGAGGACAGGCAGAAATAAATTGCACAGGTAAATATATACTTCATGTATGATAATTATGTATTTTTGCTTAAGGCAGCCAACTTGGTCAGCGAGAACGTAGACTATATATCACTGTCAGGCCACACGGCTTAAACACAATAGTCTGTGACTTTTCTGGAATTATTTCTTTATTCTATATTAGCTTATACTTCCTCTCAACCTCTCATATTAAACTAAACGTGTATATCAGCTCCTGGTAGAATACTAGGTCTGTAGTGGAACATATCTTGTGATCAGCTCCTGGTAGAATACTAGGTCTGTAGTGGAACATATCTTGTGTCAGCTCCTGGTAGAATACTAGGTCTGTAGTGGAACATAATCTTGTGTTCAGCTCCTGGTAGAATACTAGGTCTGTAGTGGAACATATCTTGTGTTCAGCTCCTGGTACAATACTAGGTCTGTAGTGGAACATATCTTGTGTTCAGCTCCTGGTACAATACTAGGTCAGTAACAGAGCATATCTTGTGTTCAGCTCCCGGCGCGGTGACCAACCTCATTCTCTCCGAGGTCGGACCAACTCTGTTCACGTTCTCATGGGACGCCCCCGAGGAGACCTCAGGTTGTCAGGTCGGTTCGTACGAGTACTGTTGGACCAACCTGTTGGACCAGGCGCGGACCTGCGAGATAGGGGACTCTCTGAACCACACCGTGAGCGGGACGTGGCCTTGTACCCCCTACATCCTCACCGTCACCAGTCTGGGTACCTCGGCCAATTCCGAGACCGTCAGTCTCGACGTGACGACAGCTGGATTTGCAAGTGAGTTGATGCAGCGGCCAGCTTCTGTGCCTAGGTCCAAACAACATCCATATCCTGTGCCTAGGTCCAAACAACATCCAGCTTCTGTGCCTAGGTCCAAACAACATGCATATCCTGTTTCTAGGTCCAAAGAACACCCAGCTTCTGTGTCTAGGTCCAAAAAACATCCATATCCTGTGTCTAGGTCCAAACAACATCCAGATTCTGTGCCTAGGTCCAAACAACATCCAGATTCTGTGCCTAGGTCCAAACAACATCCAGCTTATGTGCCTAGGTCCAAACAACATCCAGATTCTATGCCTAGGTCCAAACAACATCCATATCCTGTGTATAGGTCCAAACAACATCCAGCTCCTGTGTCTAGGTCCAAACAACACCTACCCCCCTGTGCTTTGTTTCATTCCATTTATAGCTCACACAGTAAGATCCACAGGTGTTTTACAAGCACGCTAAACGTCCAATGATCAACCTGATCCAAACGACCCGTAAATATTACCTGATTGTGCTAAAACCTCTCCCACTGGGGTAAAGATGTGTCGTTGTATGTTGCATGTCGGCAGGTCCGGTGACGGAATACCTGATCAGTGTCATTGTATGTTGCATGTCGGCAGGTCCAGTGACGGAATACCTGATCAGTGTCATTGTATGTTGCATGTCGGCAGGTCCGGTGACGGAATACCTGATCAGTGTCATTGTATGTTGCATGTCGGCAGGTCCGGTGACGGAATACCTGATCAGTGTCATTGTATGTTGCATGTCGGCAGGTCCGGTGACGGAATACCTGATCAGTATCGTGAACACGCACTACGTGCTGGCGCAGTGGGCCCGTCCCAGCAACACCAACTGCAACCTGGTGTACTGGCTATGTTGGAGAACTCCTC
>JBCFYV010000100.1:57172464-57189223 GCA_039000515.1 Timema cristinae | reverse complement strand
GATTCGAACCTCGATCTCCCCGTCCTCAGCAGTCGGGCCCAACACGACAAGCGCGTTATCCAACTACGCCACCGAGGCAGGTCCTAAAATAAAGAAGTGTATAATATAATATCCTTGAATCATGTGAGTGAAATATTTGTTCCTATCAATCAGCTCTTGAAACAATGACTGATAATGTTGCAACCGTAAAACCACCTTGTTAATCCATTAAGTAAGTACTTGTGAAGATTATCTTATTGTAATCTAGATCGGACAAGAATGTGTGAGAAATTGATATTGGATTACTTATCTGAAGACATCATCAGTTGCTTTTCATAGGAAGTCCAGAACAGCTCAGTGAAAACAGGTAGGCTGAAAATATGTTAGCGAAATATTAATATTAGCACCGCGTCTTACTACCTATTCGGGTTATACGTTTTTACACTAATGTGTGATGGTAGGGTGATTGCGAGTTGAAATGAAGGACCTACAGTTTAACGTGGAATCCGAACCACGGTGGAGGCCTGGCATTCCCCACATTATGGCTTTAATAAAGAACTTACCCAGCCTGTAAACAGTAATGGAGGTAAAGTATAGTTTTTATGAACTCGCAGTATTGATATTAAAATTATATTTTCTTCTTATCAGCGCGTCTTACTACTCATTCTGGTTATACTCTTGAGTACTAATTACTCAAACTGTTTTAAGGATTAAGAAGGTTATATTTAGAGGTAGTGTACTCGCATTAGCGTAGAGGGAGAATGGTAAATAATTTTGGGAAAACCACCTTCAGTACACCCGACCGGTATTCGAACCCCTATCTTCCCGTCATCGGCAGTCTAGTCTACTGTGAGTGTGATGCCTTATACCATGCGGCCACCGAATCGGGTGTCAAACCGTGCTTAGATAATAGATACCAAAATTGAGTAGGGGTCTATATTTAGAGAAAAACTATTCTTTCTCTTTTTGTCCTCTAGTTGACTTCTTTAAATTTTAGAGTTGAGCACTTTATTAAAACCCTACCCGCCTCTGTGGCATAGTTGGCTAACGCGCTAGTCGTGTTGAGCTCGACTGCTGAGGATGGGGAGATCGAGGTTCGAATCTCGGTCGGGTGAACTGGGGGTGGTTTTTCCTAAATGGTTTTCCACTCTCCCTCCACGTAAATGCTGGCTCACTTCCTCTAATTCAACCTTCCAAATTCCCAATCAATTAGCGTAATTAGTACTTAAAGCGTATAACCCGAACGGGTAGTAAGACGCGGTGCTAAATAATAAATATTAATATTAAAACCATAAACAACAAGTAATCGGCAAAATGATTTCGGATTGAGGCTGAAAGGCAGACAGACAGACAGATGGCACCGCGAAAAAAACATTTTTTAAGGAGTCATGGAACGTCGACATTTATCAAAATCAACCGAGGCGGTTGATTTTGATAAATGTCGACGTTTCATGACTCCTTAAAAAATGTTGCGTAGTTAGCTAACGCGCTTGTTTAATGTTAAACTAGACTGTCAAAGACAGAGAGTTTAAAGTTCGAATCTCGGTCAGGTGAACTAAGGGGATTTTTTCATATATAGTATTCCACTCTCCCTCCACGCAAATGCTAGTTCACCTCCTCTATATTCAACCTTCCTAATTCCTAACCTATTAGCGTAATTAGTACTTAAGGGTGTTACATGGGGGAGCACTGAAAGCGTTGCTGCTGTTTCGAAATTCTGGATTATTTACGAATTGGTTTGGTAATATTTAAAATGGTTTTCAACAAAATTTAGGCTTAGGTTTTGACCAGTTAAGGAGTTTAGACTTGAAATTTAAGGTTTTTAAAAAAGTCTGGTAACTTGAATATAACCATAAAAACAATCCCGCATTATGCTTCGAATTGTCTGTTGTGAGCTTTTCAAAAAATGACTTTATTTGATGGAGGATGACAGTTCTAGGTTTCTATCGTTTTACTTTAATCTCAAAAGTACAAATATTGGCGTAGAGAGTAGTTGAATTATTTTTTTAAATTTAAACTTTATAGCTAGATAAGGACCTGTTGATAGATTTCGGCTACAGTTTGGTGAAAACCATATTTAAAAATATAAAACCACTTCTTAAAAAATGTGGGATTTCCAAACGCATAAAACGACTTTCCTATGTAACACCCTTAAGCGCATAAACCAAATGGGTAGTAAGACGCGGTACTAAGTATTATTATTAGTATTATTTATCAAAATCTCAAGTTCATTTTATTTGTGTATGGTCAGTTTTCTTCGAGGGGTCGAGAGAAAGTAAAAATACCATGCTGTATGACTTTACAACGTCATCAAGTTTGAACCAATCATATCAAACCATTTCATATTTACCTCCAGGGGCAGATAAAACTGTAAAAACAACCTATTCGGGTTAGGTACCGTCCAAGGTCATCCATAATCTCATGGATAAACATTTTCACAATTACATTTCTTTCTGTAAATGTTTTAAAAAAAACCGCCTCAGTGGTGTAGTTAACTGACGCGCTAGTTTCATGTTGAGCTAGACTACCGAGGACAGGGAGATCGAGGTTCGTATCTCACTCGAGTGATTTGAGGGTGATTTTTCCTAAATAGTTTTCCACTCTCTCTCCACGCAATTTCCGGTTCACCTCCTTTAAATTCAACCTTTCCGATTCCGAACCTTTTAGCGTAATTAGTACATAGGCGTAAAACCCGAGCGGGTAGTAAGACGCGGTGATAATAATAATAAAAAAACTCGTCCTTCAAAGCAACCTCCGACATTGTCTGTGAATAAAATGTGTCGTTTAATTGAAACGGATGATTAATTAAGCTCTAGATATCGGTGACCTTGACTGATAATGTAACGATCTGGGGATGAACGTGGTGATCCTTTAATTAGAGATCAGTAGTTTTTTTTAATATATTTATCATCGCGTCTTACTACCTGTTCAGGTTGTACGCAAATGTACTAATTACGTTGATGAATTAAGGGTGAGTAAGTTTGCATTTTAAAGGAAGTGCACCCGAATTTGCGTTAAGGGTTAGTGGGGAAAACCGTTTTGAAGAAAAAAAAACACCCTCAGTATACCCAACGCTTTCTCAGTCATTGTCAGTCTAGTTATTATTATTATTATTATTATTATTATTATTATATTATTATTATTATTATTATTATTATTATTATTATTATTATTAGCACCGCGTCTTACTACCCGTTCGGGTTATACGCACTTACGCTAATGTGTAATGGTAGGGTGATTGTGAGATGAAATGAAGGACCTACAGTTTAACGTGGGATCCGAACCACGGTGGAGGCCTGGCATTCCCCACATTCACAAGATATCTTGTCAGAGGTGAGGGAAGGGTTTGGAAATCAGAAAAATCTGTGCCGGGACCGAGTATTGAACCCCGGCCGCCAGCATAGAAGTCTGACACCTTACCCCTAGACCACCAGGTCACCCGGCAGTCTAGTTGATTGAGAGAGTGACGCCTTAAACTGTTCGGCCATTGAAAGTTCTTTCCTACAAAAACCGCACTATAGAAATGAGAACAAATATATTTTTGGTGTTTTATGATAATTTTAATCCTGTTTTGTTTGTTATTTTTGTTACAGGTTTAAATGTACCTCCCTTCAGTTATGGTTCTGGCCTGCGCTGTGCTGGCCTCAAGTCAAACCTGTACAGGTGAGTCTATCTTACAGGGGTAGATACTCACTACACCGGATAACATCTCTTGAGGTAACTACAGATCACCCGCTTCGGTGGCCGCATGGTATAAGGCGATACTCTCGCAGTAGATTAAGATTAGACTGACGATGATCGAGGAGAGATCTAGGTTCGAATCTTAGTTGGGTGTACTGAGGGCTGTTTAAAAGTATATGTTTTCCACGCTCTCTCCATGCAAATGTGGGTACATTTCCTCTAAATATAACCTAATTGATTAATTTTGGTTCCAGGTCCTGGTCCCGTGCGAGATATCCAGGTTCTGTATTCAGATTCTTCTCGAATAATGGTCCAGTGGCTGGCTCCCGTTGACAACGGATGTCCAAGGACCGGGTTCAGTTACTGCCTGACGGATCTAGATAATGGGACGGAGATCTCCTGTCATACGATAAACACTTTCACCTACACCTCGACTGGTCTGTCTTCCTGCACCTGGTACCTTATTGAAGTCACCACGTTAGGGCAGGTCGGGTACTCAAACTCGAGCACGGAGAGACTGAATGAGACGACCGATACCAGTGCCGGTGAGTGATAGCATATACAGGGTGTTCGGAAACTCACATGTAGCTTGTTTGAACCAAGAGCATTACAAAATACCTGTACACTAGCAATAGTACACTAGAAAAACCACTCTAATACCATTAAATTGTGTTCTAAGTTTCAGCGTTAAACGCTGGGAGATCAAAGCTGTGCAAGCATGCGTGTATAACAGGTTGTATAGGATCTAGGCGCACGGCACTGCACAATGTGTAATTATGACGAGCACTCTGTGATGTAGGACCGTTAATGATGACCCTCAGAACGTATTACCATTTCAAGCTGGACTGGTGTGTTGTTGGTGACCTGGCGGTCTAGGGGTAAGGTGTCAAACTTCTATGCTGGGGGAGCGGGGTTCAATCCTCGGTCCCGGCACAGATTTATCTGATTACCAAACCCTTCCTTCACCTCTGACAAGACTTCTTGTGAATGTGAGGAATGCCAGGCCTCCACCGTGGTTCGGATCCCACGTTAAACTGTAGGTCCTCCATTTCATCTCACAATCACCCTACCATCACACATTAGAGTAAGTGAGTACAACCCGAACGGGTAGTAAGACGTGGTGCTAATGATAATAATAATAATAATAATAATAATGTGTTGTTTACTATTAACTGTGGAATGATCTGTTGTCGTGCTCCAAGATTACGAGGTGTCCAGTACCATGCGCCTAACTCCTATGCAACCTGTTATACACGCATGCTTGCACAGCTTTGCTCTCCCGGCGCTGTACGCCGAAACTTTGAACACAATTTAATGGTATTAGCATAGTTTTCCGGATGTAAGTGTACTGGGTATTTGTATTACTCTCGGTTCAAACAAGCTATATGTACAGTTTGGGCAATGATTTTCTGAACAGGATTGTTAGCTTCAAAATGTACAGGATAGAAGGTTGATCATATAGACGAAGCGAGAAAAAGGCAATGTTTTGGCAGATTTTATATCAAAACCTTCTTTTGGCCAAAATAAATCAAATATTGGTCCAGTATAAATAGATAATTTAATTATCTTCACATGTTGATATATAAAATTGTTGAATATCTGTCAAGAATGTCTTGGAATTATATGGAAAGTTTTTATATTCATTTAAAAAGTTTCTAATGTATTGTTAACATAATAACTAACATTTCAATAATGATCAACATTATAAATATTTACACTACTTTTTGATTTATTTTTTTAATCAAAGGTGAGAGGGTGAGTGTCAGTCAGAACTAGATTTAGGACTGAGAGTATTAAGCTAATTATAATGATCCAACAACAGTTCACTCCACACATGCTGATATTATGCATCTAAGAGCTGTTGTCATTATAATGATCCAACAACAGTTCACTCCACACATGCTGATATTATGCATCTAAGAGCTGTTGTCATTATAATGATCCAACAACAGTTCACTCCACACATGCTGATATTATGCATCTAAGAGCTGTTGTCATTATAATGATCCAACAACAGTTCACTCCACACATGCTGATATTTATGCATCTAGAGAGCTGTTGTCATTATAATGATCCAACAACAGTTCACTCCACACATGCTGATATTTATGCATCTAAGAGCTGTTGTCATTATAATGATCCAACAACAGTTCACTCCACACATGCTGATATTTATGCATCTAAGAGCTGTTGTCATTCTATATTTGTGTCCAGTCCCGGACCCTGTGACTGATCTCCAAGTGACTCATCTGAACACCTACGATATCTCGGTGCTATGGACCCGGCCCCCCAACACGAACTGTGACCTTAGCTACAGGATCTGTTGGAACGACAGAGGGGTGACAGATGCAGAGACCTGCCGTGACACCGGTATAACATCTGACTCGACACCGTCAATCAACATCACCGCTCTCAACAGCTGCACGGATTATGATATCAGAGTGGCGAGCGTGGTTGGAGGGACAATGTCTGACAATGCGACCGTCACTGCGAGGACGCCGGGGTCAGCCCGTAAGTACGTCACGGGGAACAAAGCGTCGCCGCGTCTGTCGGACGTCGTGGCAAGTGAACATAGGATGGCCTATGTCCGTGTATTTAATTTTATATAGGGTGACCTGGTGGTCTAGGGGTAAGTTGTCAGACTGCTATGCTGGCGGCTGGGGTTCAATCCTCGGTCTCGGCACAGATTTATCTGATTTCCAAACACTTCCTTCACCTCTGACAAGATATCTTGTGAATGTGGGGAATTCCAGGCCTCCACCGTGGTTCGGATTCCACGTTAAACTGTAGGTCCTTCATTTCATCTCACAATCATCCTACCATTACACATTAGCGTAAGTGCGTATAACCCGAACGGGTAGTAAGACGCGATGCTAATAATAATAATAATAATAATAATAATAATAATAATAATAATAAATTTTATATGACGAGTTATAATAATATAACTTCTAGACAAAAACTATACATGCTTGAATAATTCTGAAATTAGTCTTACACCTCTATAAAACTATTTTTTTGACATCTAAGTAGTTTTTTTTTTTTTGTGTACTTTTTACTTTCTCTCTACACCTCGGAGGGAAAGTATTATGATCGTCGAAAAATTCTACGCCGATATTTTGATAAATATCGACGTTTCATGACCTCCTGAAACAAAAAAAAAATGTTATCTTCGTGATGACGTCTGTCTGTCTGTCTGTCTGTCTGTACCTTGGTCCGAAACTCTTTTACATATTGGGCAATAACTCGGTATCTGGGGTGTTAGTAAGGACCACTCGAGGGGTTTTTGGCGATAGATGTCCAATCATAAATTTAAGGGTAGTGTATTGAGAGGTAAAAAGAGAAAAAATCAATTTTCTCGAAACTTACTTTAACGATTTTGATTAGATTATATATATATATATATATATATATATATATATATATATATATATATATATATATATATATATATATACTCTATTTATTACTCTAAACAAGATGGGCAATTCTCATTTTCTCATGAAAATTACATTGAGAGTATTTTACAAGAGGGAAATTTTTCCAATTTTCATCATTTCTCCGCAATTATTTCAGGTACGAAATATCTTATCTTTGTAAATTTGTAGTTCTATAAAAGATAAAAATATTTTAGTTGGAATATACTTTTATAGATCCAATAATTTCCGAGTATAATATATACAAGTTTTAATTCAATCAATTTTTTTTTCTTATTCTCCTTGGTGACCAAAGATGTTTCTCTTTTTTTTCTGTAACAGTGTTCCTAGTTCCTAATGCCATAGAGTAAGTAGGTAATAGTGTATATTATTTCATTGGTGTAATTATTCGCGCCGTACAACTTTTTTTTTTCTTTTACTACTCAGCTATTTGGTCTATTCACGTAAAATGGCCAGTATCAATATTCCTGCCAGAATGTAGATTAAAATATATTCTGGGGGGCATATGTCCAGGCATAATTTATTTATCAACAAATTTAATTAATACAGTGATATTCTAAATAGTTATTAAGAAACACGTGTTCAGATTATGATGAACGTATCATTAGACATTAAGGTGACCGTCCCCGTGGTGTAGGGGTTGGTGAACCTAGCTACGAGCCTTGGGGTCCCAGGCTCGATTCCCGGCTGGTATCATAGCTATCTTTCCTGAAAGGGGAATTACCCAACGGTCACTAAGTTAGGTTAAGTAGGCTTAAGTTAGGTTTAAAAGCTTCTAGTGGGGTCCACAAACCTTCATACTCTTCCTAACATCACCTCATACTCTATCTCCATCCTCCCTCATATCATCTCCTCATACTCTCTATCTCCTCATACTCTCTATCTCCCTCATACTCTATCACCTCATACTCTCCCTCATACTCACTATCTCCCTCATACTCTACTATCCTCCCCTCATACTCACTATCCCCTCATCTCATCTCATTGAGACATAGAAAGACCCTCCACGACATAAACCTAGAGAATATATAAAAACTTACATTTCATAAAAATAATATGGAGAGGTTTTGTTTGAAGGCTGAACTTAGCAGCAAAAGTTGATTTTAGAGCCACCTCATTAAAGACTCCCAAACAGTGTTATTTAAACCGTGAATACCAACGAATCCAAAAATTATTAAATTATTCAACATAATTAATATGATATAAGCATAGAAGTACAAGACATTTTTATAGACAAATCAATGTCAGGATTATCATCTTCTTCTTATTCTTCTTTATAACCAATTTTTTGCAGGCGTGACTGTCAGTTTAGTAAAATTCCTCCATCTTCCTTTTTCATTCCACCATTCTTCCTGTTTTAATTGATTCCATTATTTTTTTAAGTTGCACACTTTTGGCTTTCTACTCCTCCATCTATTTATTGGTGTCCTTTGCGGTCTTTTTCCTATACTCTTAGTTTCATAATTCTCTTTGGTATCTTTTTCTCCATCCTCATCACATGTCCATACCATCTCTTCTTGCTTCCTCTACTATCTCATGTAATCTTGATTTCTCCTGTGACAGCTAACTTGCTCCTCACAAACTTCATTCCCATGTCCTCCACTTTCCTTGGTCTCTCTTACATTCAATGTCCATGTTTCTGCTTTATATAGGACAATGGGTACTAAGTACTATACTTCCTTACACTTCAAGGACACTTCTTTTCTCCTTAGCAGGTCTCTTACACACCTATGGAACAACTCTCCATGGCAGGTCTCTTACACACCTATAGAACAACTCTCCATAGCAGGTCTCTTACACACCTATAGAACAACTCTCCATAGCAGGTCTCTTACACACCTATAGAACAACTCTCCATAGCAGGTCTCTTACACACCTATGGAACAACTCTCCATGGCAGGTCTCTTACACACCTATAGAACAACTCTCCATAGCAGGTCTCTTACACACCTATGGAACAACTCTCCATGGCAGGTCTCTTACACACCTATAGAACAACTCTCCATAGCAGGTCTCTTACACACCTATAGAACAACTCTCCATAGCAGGTCTCTTACACACATATAGAACAACTCTCCATAGCAGGTCTCTTACACACCTATTGAACAACTCTCCATAGCAGGTCTCTTACACACCTATAGAACAACTCTCCATAGCAGGTCTCTTACACACCTATTGAACAACTCTCCATAGCAGGTCTCTTACACACCTATTGAACAACTCTCCATAGCAGGTCTCTTACACACCTATAGAACAACTCTCCATAGCAGGTCTCTTACACACCTATGGAACAACTCTCCATGGCAGGTCTCTTACACACCTATAGAACAACTCTCCATAGCAGGTCTCTTACACACCTATGGAACAACTCTCTCATGGCAGGTCTCTTATCCACCTTAAGAACAACTCTCTCATAAGCAGGTCTCTTACACACCTATAGAACAACTCTCCATAGCAGGTCTCTTACACACTATAGAACAACTCTCCATAGCAGGTCTCTTACACACCATTGAACAACTCTCCATAGCAGGTCTCTTACACACCTATAGAACAACTCTCCATAGCAGGTCTCTTACACTTACCTATAAGAACACTACTCTCCATAGCAGGTCTCTTACACACCTATTGAACAACTCTCCCTGTTGTCCTCTTCTCATTAGATCCTCTCTACTACTATCTTTCTCCTCAATCTTTCTGCCAATATATTTTACAATCTGAAGGCTACCTCTCTTTGTCGCCCACTTAATGTACCTAAAATTTCTCAGAGTCTTTGAGGAGCCTGTCTACCAGCGATGTGACCAGCTCATCTTTTCGTCGTGAACTGGGAGATCTCTGACGATTCTCTGAGATGTGGCCACACCCTGGACGTGTGCACCACTAGAGTCGCCACCGCCGACAAGTATTGCGTCCTTGGTACCCCTGGAGACCGCTGGGAGCGCAAGGGTCTCGCACCATGCTCTTTGTACCATGTGAGCGCTGTCCTCACGGTCGGACTTCATGTATTCTCGCCAGTAAACCACAGCGTCGTGACGACAAGAACAGGTGGGCTGCAGTCTTGCGTTATGTGAGTTGCTATTAGAAATAGGCTTATGTTTAGTGCAAGCACCGGTTGTCCTTAGGGTACGTGTGTAATGACCTTCAAATCACGTCCTACTAATGGAGGTACAACGTCGAGAAAAAAATCCATTAAAATATTTAGAAACCTTATATTAATAAAATGAAGAGTTTTTTTTCGGTCATGGGCATTGCGTGATATCTACCACACAACAGAGATTTGGAATTTTAAAAACTAGTAGCGTCTGTTCACGAACATGTACACCTACAAGACGGAGTTTTGATTTTGATAAAAAAAATTAATTAACTAAAAACTGGATCAGAAGATATTACTTTTCAGTCGGCTACCGAGGCAACGCCGGGTACTCCTGCTAGTACTTATTAGAAAGGAAAACCTTTTTAAAGGGTAGGTTTGACAGAAAACGCTGGGTTTTTTTAGTTCACGGAATTAAAGGGTTGGCAGTGAAAATTAACTTTTCCAAATTTATTAAAATATTCTTACTAATTTAAATTAAATAACTACAGGCACGCAAGATTTTTAAAGGCAATCTAATGTGTCATAGACCTAGATAATTATTCATATATATATTAGAGTCATGATTATACAACCTTTGATTATCCGGCTCAGTTATCGTTGTTAACAAGTGCGTTTTAAAATAAACGAACCAATACATATCCACTAGTGATTAATAAAAAAAATCTACTGCAAACCCCTTACAACTTTACTTTGGATACAGCAAAGCATAACTGCTATACATGCTGTTGGCGTACAATACAGTACTATTGGTCGGTGTAGATAGCAGCACTGTCTTGATATGGCTGGAAATAAAAGCTGTGTCAAAGGAGATGTAACTACAGGAGGTAAACCCATACTGAAAATTACTTACACTCAGATTTTATATTGTCCAACTTTTCCGTTATACGGCCCGGAAATCCGCCACTTTAGGTCGGATAATCGCAACTCTAGTGTATTATGCTACCGTCAAATCCGATTTCAGAACAAACTAGATCAGACTATGCCAAATTGATACATCCTGCCTGATGTAGGATAAGCCGGTATAGCCTGATATTTTCAAGCAATACTAGTTTTCATCCTTCTTAGCCCATACGATGAGTTGACCTTGGATATGTTTTATCATGCACAGATCGCGCGCAAATGTTGTTGGCTAGCCTAACCTAGCCTAAACCTGGTTTGGCCTAATAAAATTATAGTCTCTACTAATTTAGCCTATGAGCTAAGCCAAAATTTCAGGATCAACTAATTTAGATCAGGTTTAGTTAGGTTAGGTTAGGTTAGGTTATCTAAAAACATTTGCACGTAATCTGTGCATGATAAAACATATTCAAGGTCAACTCATCGTATGGGCTAAGAAGGTTGAAAACTAGTATTGCTTTAAAATATCAGGCTATACCGGTTTATCCTACATCAGGCAGAATGTACTGATACGGCGTAGTTCGGTCTAGTTTGTCCTGGGATCGAGTTTGGACTGCTACATATATATCATAATTGACATTATATATATAATGATAGCCTATATATGTTACAGTTCAAATCCTACTATAATATATGTAAATGTGTATAGTGTGTATATATATATAATATATATATATATATAGAGAGAGAGAGAGAGAGAGAGAGAAGAGAGAGCCAATATAGCCATATAGATGTATGTATGTATACATATATATTCATATATATAAACCTATTTTAACGCATTAATGGGCCGAAGAATGTAATCTTCAGCTGTCATTTTTTGATGAAGAGTATCAACTTTTACGGTCGTAGTAGTTTGTATTGGTATATTATTATATAATTATAATGAGTATGGGACAGGCTAATCATCTTGCCGTATTTATGTATGTATTTATTCGGAAGGAACAAAATAAACCTTTGTTTGAGATAAACTTTCTGTATATCAATGTATTTGTGAAGTTGTAACGACCTCTTTAATCGGATGGGATGACTTGTCAAAAAAAAAAGGTTAGATTCATTTAATCTGTAAATAATTAATGGGGGGAGGTTTGATTCTTGTCAAGTTAAGGTGATTCTGTGAGCGTGATCTATGCTTTCCGTTCCAGATAACACTATGATCACGTCAGCACAAGTGGTCAACGTGAACACAAGTGAGCTCTCCATCTCGTGGGTACCAGTGTACCCCGGGTCGCCCTGTGCCCTAGGGTACCAAGTGTCCTGGGGGGTCACAGGTGTGACCAGCCCCACGTGTAGGACCGATGTGTCCAGGGATGTTACGAGTTCACGGTCACAGGACTGCAGAGCGGCACAAGCTACAACCTTCAGGTCAAGGCGTTGTTCGAAGGGAATCAAGTGTCGCTACCATATTTACTATCGGGAACCACAGCAGGTCACAAGCTCATCCCAATATAATTAGTATAATACCACTCAATTGTTTTCATCACTTCTATCACAATTATGCTATGTACTACCTTAATATTTAATGGCTAGCAAATTACTCTGCATCATACCGACTGAGTTATTCCCCTTTATTCTCCACTCATCATACCTGACTGAGTTATTTCCCCTTTATTTCTTTCCTCATCATACATGTCTGATTCCTTTTACATATTTATCTTATATTTGGTTTAATTTTTCCCGGTCCTGTAGTGCAGATGGTAAGAGGGGTTTAAAATAAATTCCATAGTCAGGATGAATATTGTAGGAAAGTAGTTATTTTTAAATGATATTCATAAAAACTATACCACGAAAATAATATTGTTAATAACACTCTTCACATTCTTTTGTTCAGTTGGTAGTCCCGTGACTAGTTTGCGAGTGAAGTCTGTCAACACTTATAGCTTCGAGGTCCAATGGACCTGTCTCACCTCACCAAGCTGTACCTTGGACTATGATGTCTGTTGGACTGATCTATCGAGCGGTAATAGCTCAGGGTGCACACCAACTGGTCAGATATCCGACTCGACACCATCGTTCATCATCCCTGGTCTCAACAGCTGCACCGATTATAACATCACAGTGTCAACCACGACTGTGGGAGGGACGTACTTTGAAGCCTTTGTACTGGCGAGGACTCCGGCGACGGCGCGTAAGTTGTTCGGACAAGACATGACCTACACAGATGAGGGAAGGGATTCTTTTTATAAAACTAGCTTGATACGTCCCGGCAACCCTTCATCCGTATCTTTTGTAATCGATAGTGGGTGGAGGTGTGGGCTGGTTATCTCTTCTTCTAACTCGAAGACTCTGTGATTTATTACCGTAAAGTCCAAGTGTATTCTTTACCAAAACTTGGGTGGTAAGATACAAGGGTATGTCTCTAGAGAGGCACAGAGTTTTAGGGTCACTGGAATGGAAGGAGGGAAGACGTTTCCAACCTGGGATCCTATGCCTGAAATATTAAAGGATACTGAGTAGGAAGGATAAGCATGGTCATAGGGATAAGATGATATGTTTTGCTTGAGAAGGGGTAAGTGAGGTCAGAGCTATTCAAGAAAGGGGAAGGACCAATGGGTTTTTGTCTGAAATGAGACCTTTGTTGAGGGGTACTTCGGGGAATCCCACGTAGTTTCATTGCCTCCTCCGCCCCCCCCTCCCCCAGCCGTTGATATCCAATAATAGGGGGCATGTATTTAAAGGGATGTAACCCGGGAAGGCGCTTCCAGATTAAAAGGGAATTCCCAATTATCTGCTTGAAAGGCGCTTCGTGGGGCAAGGAATTTAAGGTTAGGTCAGAGGAGAAGAAGGTCCATAAGACGTTATCCTTGACGAGTAATGATTAGTGTAGAGATGTTTTTGAATACATAACTTTTATTCGAGTTATATTGAAAGAGCGCACTATTCAATGGTTTTATCTTCGATTGCTCACTTTTTACAGTAATAATAATAAAATAAAAATAAAAATAAATCCCGCATGATAGAACTTCATCGAGAACTAGGTGGTTTAGAAGTATTTTATCCTCTACATATATACTGTTATGTAAATATTATCAGATATTGTCTAGAGATCCTGTGAAAATGGTGTAGCTAAACTTTGAAATTGAGACTTAGAATTTCGGATGACCAATTGTAGATGTGTTACAGTGACTAGGAAGGAAAGCTCTTATGTTTGTATCAGTTTTATTGTTGTTGCTGTTATTTTTGTTGAAGGGTGCTATTCAGATCGTAATGATAATTAGAAAGTACAATTTTTGGATGGTCTATGAGAGGCTGATTGCTTGTATGATACGGATGATTTTTTGTTACAATTTTAGTTGAACAATATGACGATTGCGGGAATATTTGTGAAAGCCACTTGAAATAGTCCAGTTGGGTTTTGACATTAGTCAGAAGTCAAGTGAGACCTCAGGAAGGTCGAAGTCTTCGATTGGCACCTGAGTTATATGATGGTAGATTCCAAGTATCTGATGAGGAAAGAGAAAAGTTTATTTTTTGGTTTGGTCCCTCAAAACTAGTGCGATATGTTGCACCTTTGAATCGCAGGACCCAGTCTCCAGAAGAGTGGGTCAGTTTCATAGAAAGCTTGAGTTTGTTTGATTCCCTTGCCCCGATTGTCATTTTACTCTTAAGTTGAACCTAACTTTGGTTAGTTATTAACATACCATACACAAATAAATCATAAAATAATATATAGTATTCACCAAAATCTTGATCTTAAGTTTGAAAATCCTTACAACGATGTTAGTTCTGACGAAGCTCTATCTTGTATCTTGTTCAGGATCCTTGAGGAGCCTCACTGCTAGTGATGTGCTCGACTCTTCCTTCGTATTGAACTGGGAGATACTGGACGACTCGGCGAGATGTGGCCACGCCCTGGACATCTGCGCCACCAGTACCGTCTCAAACGACAGGTACTGCAGTCTCAACGCCACCGGCAACCAATGGCAAGTCACAGGTCTTCAACTTGCTCCCGTTATAATGTTGGAGCGACACTCACCGTGGATAGTCAGGTCTTGCCGCCAAAGAACCTCAGCGTCTTCACGGCCAGTTATAGTAAGTTGCACCCGTTATTATTCCTGTTGATCGTGGTCCACGTCTCCGAGTTGTATAAGACTGTCCGGACACACAATAGCGCTGTTTGTCCTCATCAATGTTTTAGTGTAAATACTTTTGGAGCTAAGCAAGGTATTTAGACTGTAGTAGCTCCGGGATCTAACCATTTCCTTTAGTTTATGCCCTCCTTGATGTTGAACCAACATCCAAGAGATCTATATTTCTCAACTGTCTCAGCCTTTAACTACCCTAAGTATGACACATATTTAACATCTGATCATTGCAATTAGAACTATAAAACCATTAGATGTGCATTTGGCAACGTTCTGTCTTGTAGAAGATTACGAATGCCATGTTCCAGATAGTACCATGATCCAGTCAGCACAAGTGGTCAGCGTGGGCACACGCGAGATATCCATCTCTTGGTCCCAGTATACCCAGGATCACCTTGTGCCTTGGGGTACCGAGTGTGTTGGGGGGTAAAGGTGAAGACATCTCTCTGCAAATCTGCAGGAGCAATCTGTCTACTGATGCAACCAGTTTTACAATCACTCAACTCCAGAGTGACACCAACTACGACATTACTCTAGAGGCGTGGCTAGGAGAGAGCGTCTTTTCGGAACAATGGTCTTCAGATGCTTTAACCAACGGTAATAATTGGCATCTAAACATGATATGTTGTTATTACTATAATTATCCACTCAAACTCATTACTATACATAATTATAAATCTTACCTCCCTCCCTTTTTAATCGTTTCCTAAACAACATGTTGCTAAATTTGGTCTAACCCCTCAACAAGCATTATCCTAATTTTAAAACCTTAAAAGATCATTTTTTTTTTACTTTGTTAAATATATTAAATAATATGTTTAACATGATTTCTCTAAAATAATAGTTTTTTTAATTCATCTTTATCTTAATGACTTATCTTATTAGTCTATGAAAATAATTGTTTGATTTTACTAAAACTTCTGTTTTCTCAAAGTTGACTTGAAGTTTGGTAGATAACGAAAAATAGGTCTTCAACAAAAGATAAATTGAAATGTTCTCTTTTTTTATATGATGAAAAAGTCAATTAAAAAGTCTGGACTGCAACAGGCTGGCTGACTCACCGGTGGAAGGAATTTATCAAACACAATTTGATCTTAAAGATAAATGATGATTTTACCGATGCAAGAAAGTGACAAATGTTCTCCAAACAATTAAATACAATATTTTTTCTAGAGGGTTTTAAAAAAAATGCTTTGGTTTGGTTTTCTTTTAAAATGGACAGAGTAGCTCAGAAAGGATGTTATCAGCATGAGAGAAATTTACCTACATTTAGATTCATCAAAAAGAGTTCTAACAAAAATCTACATAATTCCATACAGCCTAAATATTTGTATGTTTACAATATTTTTCAGTTGATAGTCCCGTGACTAGTTTGCGAGTGAAGTCTGTCAACACTTATAGCTTCGAGGTCCAATGGACCTGTCTCACCTCACCAAGCTGTACCTTGGACTATGATGTCTGTTGGACTGATCTATCGAGCGGTAATAGCTCAGGGTGCACACCAACTGGTGAGATATCCGACTCGACACCATCGTTCATCATCCCTGGTCTCAACAGCTGCACCGATTATAACATCACAGTGTCAACCA
>JBCFYV010000100.1:57159988-57172364 GCA_039000515.1 Timema cristinae | reverse complement strand
CATAAGAAAATTTTTTCTTCCCAACACAAATTTTTATTGTTTACCTAACTAAATGCTTGCTAATTAAATCTGACATTTCATATGAAACTATTTAAAAAAAAAAATTTAAAAATTACAAATTTTTTATTTTCAAACAAACCCCTTTCCCTTTTAAATACTTATTTCAAAAACATTAGCAATCGTTATTTTTTAAACTAATTTAAATACACTATAAATTCTAACAAAATGAAAGGACTTTTACCCAATAATTGTTACAGCCTTCTAGGCCCTACAATAATCTACAAAATTCCATACAGCCTAAAAAATTTGTATTTTTACAATATTTTTCATTGGGTAGCCCCCGTGACTAGTTTGCGATAAAGCTGAAAACCCACTTATAGCTTCGGGGCCCCCAATGGACCTGTCTCACCTCAACCAAGCTTACCTTGGACTATGATGTCTGTTGGACTGATCTATCGAGCGGTAATAGCTCAGGGTGCACACCAACTGGTGAGATATCCGACTCGACGCCATCGTTCATCATCCCTGGTCTCAACAGCTGCACCGATTATAACATCACAGTGTCAACCACGACTGTGGGAGGGACGTACTTTGAAGCCTTTGTACTGGCGAGGACTCCTCTCTCTGCAGGTAAGTTTATACCTGTTTGTACAACCTTATTGCACGAGTATAAACGTCATCGGTATTTGCGTGTCACTTCTACCGTCTTTTTCAAATTATCTTCGGGTCCGACTCAAGTTGTTGGGGATGATATTTGCAAACCCCGTGATCCTCATGGAAGGATCCATCCATCAGAAAATTAGCCAGATACAGTTAGTTTTCAAAAGTATCCTTAAAATAACTGTGTCAAGGCTATTACCGTTTTCTCTAGCTTGCACTAAAAAAAACAAGTGTTCAGAACACAATATATACCGGAAATGAATCTTTGAAAACAATTGTTTGTTTTAATACCTTGGGACTTTTAACTGGTTATAAAAAAAACAATTACCCCACTGGTTATTAATTCTTAGTCTGGTTTGAAAAGCAAAAGATTGGAATTTCTTCGAGAGGGACGCAACTTCTTTAAATTTAGATAATTGTATAGGAAATGTACTACATGTCAAGTTTCATTTTAAACAATCATCTTGAGATTAGGACTATTCTTGTAAACGTTTTTATTTTAGAATTGGATAACCTTGATCAGTGCCAAGCTTCTTTTCTCAATAAATGCGTGTATATATATTTTGTACTCATGCGTGTGTATGTATGCTTGTGTGTTTGTGCTTTAATGAGTACGTTTTAACACCTTGGTTATTTTGAGGGGTGAGACTGATGAATTTCACTTGGAGGAAGTTCACCCCAATCAAAGTAAAGAAAGGATCGAAAAACCACAGTGATGAATCACAACCATCACCAATGTATACGACTAGGATACAAACCTCGACTTCCCCGTCATTGATGTCCTCGTGTAATGCGTGTCTAACACCTTTAGACTTCATGACCACGAGTGTGTTTAGTAAATGCATTGTATAAAATGTTACACTTAATTATTTACAAGACAAAAATTATGTTACATACTCAACTAAGAGAGTATAATATCTAAACTATGTATGAAGAGAATTACAGTTCGTTGGGGTTATTTTAATACTGGCTTTGTCCCAACACCAGTCTCGTGTCCTGTAGTGTTGCCAGGGTAAGCAGAGCTTGTCAAAGCTGGACCTTTGATAATTATGTTCTCCCACACGGTCCCCATTTGACCAATCATATATGTCCTTTTATCCACACACTTCACATGGAAATGCATTTCCGTTTATACCTGACCAAATGAGTGTTCTACTGAGTCGATTAGAACATATCCCATGAACAGTTTAAACACGCTGCTCTTACTCTGGCAACGCACCATGACATGCCACTGATCCACACCAACTTGACGTCCTGTCTACAGAATCTTTAAGAAGTCTGAGCGCAGCCAGCGTGACCAACACATCCTTCGTGGTGCAGTGGGAGATTCCGGAGAATTCCGTGAGATGTGGCTACAATCTGGACATCTGCGCCTCTAACCTCTACACCAATCACAAGTACTGCACCAGCAATGCCACCGGTAGCAAATGGGAGCGCGTGGGTCTGGAGGCCTGCTCACTCTACGACGTGACTGCGACGCTCTCCGTGGGTCATCATGTCTTGCCACCAGTGTACATCAGCGTCGCGACGTCGAGGCCAAGTAGGTTGGGAAACCGTGCACCACTTCTTACTATATGTTCGGGCTATACGAAAATTTATATTATTGGATTAGGATATGGAGATCTTTATTATGTTGACATTCATCCATGACGATCATATGTCCATAAGGATGACCTGTGACTGTTCCAGACAACATCGTGCTGGAGTTGCTGATCTTGATGGCTTGGGTATTCATCCAGAGTGGTCATTTGTCCTAAAGGTTGACCTTTGACTGTTCAAAAGCGATCATTTGTCCTGAAGGTTGACCTGTAACTGTTCCAGATGACATCATGCTTGAGTTGCTGATCTTGATGGCTTTGGTATTCATCCAGAGCGATCATTTGTCCATAAGGATGACCTGTGACTGTTCCAGACAACATCGTGCTGGAGTTGCTGATCTTGATGGCTTGGGTATTCATCCAGAGTGGTCATTTGTCCTAAAGGTTGACCTTTGACTGTTCAAAAGCGATCATTTGTCCTGAAGGTTGACCTGTAACTGTTCCAGATGACACCATGCTTGAGTTGCTGATCTTGATGGCTTTGGTATTCATCCAGAGCGATCATTTGTCCATAAGGATGACCTGTGACTGTTCCAGACAACATCGTGCTGGAGTTGCTGATCTTGATGGCTTGGGTATTCATCCAGAGCGGTTATTTGTCCTGAAGGTTGACCTTTGACTGTTCCAGATAACGCCATGCTTGAGTTTCTGATCTTGATGGCTTGGGTATTCATCAAAAGCGATCATTTGTCTTTAAGGTTGACGTATGACTGTTCCAGATGACGCCGTGCTTGAATTGCTGATCTTGATAGCTTGGGTATTCATCCAGAGCGGTCATTTGTCCTGAAGGTTGACGTGTGACTGTTCCAGATGACGCCGTGCTTGAATTGCTGATCTTGATAGCTTGGGTATTCATCCAGAGCGGTCATTTGTCCTGAAGGTTGACCTTTGACTGTTCCAGATGACGCCATGCTTGAGTTGCTGATCTTGATAGCTTGGGTATTCATCAAGAGCGTTCATTTGTCCTGAAGGTTGACCTGTGAATGTTCCAGATGACACCATGCTGGAGTCCGTGTCTGTTGCTGATATGACCAGGAACAACATCTCCGTCTCTTGGGTGCCATTGTACCCGGGGCTACCTTGTTCCCTGGGCTATCAGGTGTGTTGGGGGGTTGCGGGGGTGGATCCCACGATTCAGGCGTGCAGCAGCGACCTTTCCAGGGATGCCAGAAACTTTACGATCGCGGGACTTCGCAGGAGAACCAACTACACCGTGCAGGTCATGGCCAGGTTCGATGGGGACGTGATGTCACTTCCGGTGCAAGTAGTGGCGCTCACTGCAGGTACTACATTTATTTTCAATCTAAATTATATTTTAGCATCGCGTCTTATTAGCTATTCGGATTATACTCATCTGTACTATTTACGCTAATGTATTAGGGATAAAGAAAATTGTATTTTAGAGGTAGTGTACCCGCAATTTTTGTGGAGGGAGAGTGTTAAATAATTTTGGAAAATGCTACCCTTAGTACACCCGGCCAGGATTCGAGCCCCGATCTCCCCGTCATCAGCAAGCCAGTCTAACATGAGAGTGACGCCTTAGGGTACGCACACAGTGGACGCTGGTTAACGCTAGTGACGCTCTCGCGGTATAAGCTGGAAGCTTGCGAGTTGAAGTGTATGTAGGTTTCATATAAAGATGAGCTCTAGTATGGATGAATTATTATTTTATGGATAGCGTTGTTCTCAAAGCTTTGGCTATTAAAAAATTGGGTATTCACTACATAAATAAAGGTATGCGAAGTACCACCATTTTTTTTACAAAACTTAAAGAAGGCAGTGATAGTTTTTTTTATTAATACCTACTTAAGAATAACGAAATTATTAAGTCAATGTCAATTACTTTACTTTCCGCCATATTAAATTCAAACGCTTAAATTTAGTTTATGAAATACCATATTTAAAAAACAAAGAACTTAATAAAACAAATCTAATATTTACGTTCAACACAGAACACGACATACGTCAAAAAGACAGCCAGTAACACCTGTGAGCAGTAATATCCAAAACATTCCTGATAGCGGATGAGCGCAGAACTACCTGCGCTCAGACACAAGCTCAAGCATTTACTATGTGACGTGTGGTTTAACACAACAACGTATCCCCGCTCGCAGGTTTCCGCTTGTCGGCGCTTATAACCAGCGTTCACTGTGCGTGTATCCTTTCCCACGAGCGTATTTAGCAGCGCTGCTTCATGATACCTTGTCTTGTTTTAAACGGTTGTGTTTCTACGAGCGTAAGTGGTTGAATTATCAGAACTGCTGCCGCTCACGATCGTCCGTCCTCGCGACTAGCCGCGGCGTTCCCTAGCAGCGTTGCCAATGTAGTAGATACGTTAAATTAAATGGTGCGTGTTTTCCACGGGCGGCAGAAATACGCGTGACTCTTTCAAAACAGAACCACGTGTTGTTGTGTCAGGCTAACAATTACAGTAGTATTTATTACTATAAAACAATCCTTTGAGAGTTTGGAATGTGTTTAATAGCGAGATAGAGATACTACCAGCCGTTTGGGATTCAAAGTTATCTGAACACAGCAATGAGCAAGAAAAAACAAGATCAGAAAGTTTATTCCAAATTCAAGTATTACGTAAAGTCCTTAGAGGAGAGGGGAGGGAGGTCCGAACAATGCTTACGTAATACAGAGAGAGACAAGAAAGAATCGGGAGGTTAATCGCGAGTAAATTAAAAATATATTATAATGACATAAATTTCTAAATTTTACAAGTTCAATATACTAAATTTAGATTTAATTTACAATAATGTTTATTGCGAATTTTATTGTGAATTATTTCGCACCATTAATTTATAAGTCTCGTTAATAACCACCAGCAATTTATATAATGCATAAAAATTATACTAATTCCTGTTAGAAGGAAGGAGAAAGGTGGAAGGCGGTGGGGGTCCAAAATGGCTAAAAATATTATTTTATTACTGAAATCTTATAATAAAACATGGGTTTAATATTGACAGCGTGACGACAGCTCTGCTACGGACGTCAGCAGCGCTGCTAACTAAATACTCTCGTGGAAATAGGCTCTTAGACCGTCCTGCCACTGAAGCGGGTGATAGACTGTTTGTTGTTACCTTTCAGGGTAAAAGAAGTGCAAATAGTGAAAATATGTCTATTTCGGCCTCTTTTACACCCTGTATATTTAACCATGGTTGTGTCGTTGAGTGTTGCCAGAGTAAGCAGAGCAAGATTAAATTAAACCTGTGATATGTTATCTATCACCCACTCGGTCTCAAGTTAACCGACCATGCATATAGGCTCTGCACTACATACCTCAATGAGGATCTACTTCCATTTAAACCCGGACAAGGAGCTCTATTCTGTAATGAGAACAATTCACAGTAGTTACAGCTCTGATTACCCTGGTAACACTCCACGACACAACACTGCATGAAACCTTTTGCATAATAATAATGATTACTAAATTTGAGCGGGTACAAATTTTACATTACCTTATCCTTTTCTCAAATGATGCGATCGTGGGAGTTATTATTATTATTATTATTATTATTATTATTATTATTATTAATCATTATTATTATTATTATTATCATTATTATTATTAATCATTATTATTATTATTATTATTATTATTATCATTATTATTATTACTACTAACCTCATATATTAAATATATTTAACTACCCGTGCCGGTGGGCACGCAGGCAAAGGCGTCAAAGAGGTCAGGGTTCAAATCTCAGTCGGGTATATATGTAAATAGGGAGGTGAATTTTCTCCTGAAATGTTTATTTAATTAACCACTATAATTTCCATGAAAATGCGGCTGCATCTCCTCCTCTAAATTCTACCTACCTACCGTAAAAAAAAAAGTCCATGTGGAAGATTTTCAAAGCTTCGTCAGTGACGTTGAACAAGGAACTATAGTAATTGAGGAGGTCTGAGAGATCCGGTGGTTTATTTCAATTCATTAAACTAGGCTATGAATGTATCCCTTATACTGGTTTAGTTAAATATCTCCTTTGGTCATTCATTATTTATTTCCTTTAATCTTGTTCATTTAGTTAAAATATTTATTGATTTCACTCATGTGTACTTTAATTTAGGTCTTAATGTTTTACATAGGTTCTTTATTTACTTAGTCTTACTTATAAAATATCTCACTTAAACTTAATGTAAAGTTTCTCAATTCAATGTTTGGATTAGTCGAACTATCTTTAGAACAAAGATAAGATAATGATCGTTTGATTTTAGGTGCTGATCGTGCTACAATGTTCTTCTTCGGTCCTATGCTGTTATTCGTTTACTTGGTTATTTAACTAAATATTACTCAATACTACCAACTTACAAATGATAAAATCCTGATATTTTTTTTATGATATTTATACCTTAAATAATGTTTTTTGACTAAATAATTACAAGTTTTTTGTAAATGTTATTGCTTTTAAGTCATTAAAATAATATCATTTCAACTTATTAAATATTTTAAATAATAATATTTAAACCTATTAGGTTTCTAAAATTAAAAAATACTATTTTAACTCATTAGGTTGTTTAAACAATACTGCTTTAACTCGTTAATTTTTAATAATATTTTTTAAACTCAATAAGCTCTTAAAAATAATAAGTTTTTTAACTTATAAAGTTTTTTTAAAAACGTAATAAGTTTTTTAAATAACATTGTTAAGCTTTATTTATGTTTTTTTAAAAATAATGTTGCTATAAATTGTCTACTACTATTTTTGTTGCATTGCCAAATGTATAAATAAACTAGGGATTAATTATGAATTTATGTTAAACTGAGAATAAGTAGTTTTCTAATAGTCAAAACCTAATATATTATGTTGAAATCAACATTGTTATGATCTGAACAAGTGATGGATAGATAGATAGATGGATAGATAGATATTATTTGCAACTAATGAACTATCTAGTGCAGTCAATCAGTTCTGATGGCGGATAAACTCATACGAAACATGCGGTCATTTATTATTCGCGGATAAAAAAAAAAATTGTATCCTTTAAATTGAGAAATGGCACGTCCATCAAAGACCCTGCCCTAAAATATGAGTGAAGAATGAACCATGACACCAAAATGACTTCTGGATAGCTCAGTGGTTAGAAAGAACATTGACGTATTATGTCAAAAGTCCCGTGTTCGATTCTCTTATCCCGGTGTATTTTATCAATTTAAAGACTATGGTATTTACATGCGGCTATAGGTATAACCGTAAATAGCAATTAATATAATAGCTTGGCTATTTAATCCGTTAATATTGTAGGCTAAGTATAATTATTTATAATTTTTATACAACTAATCTATAGGTATGTTTATTTTAATGTAGCGTGTTGAAGATAATAAAATGAATTTGTTTATTAATTATTGATATATTTTTTATGGGTCTGCTAAACTATTATGGTGTGTGGTATATGTGGTATATTGTTATGTCTTACTACCCGTCCTGGATAGCTACATATTTACACTAATGGAGTAGGAATTAGGAAGGTAAAAGTTATAGGAAATGAACCCACATTTGTCGTGGAGGTTAATTGAGCAAGCATGGAAGGGGTGTAAGGGGTGGGGGTAAAACGCTAACTAAACTCATCCGGGATTCCAACTCCAACCTCCACGTTTTACTGGCAAACCAGACTGGATGAGACAGACGCCTTTATCCGATATTCCACCAACAATTTAAACATTTTGTTAGAATTGTTCCCTTTTTTTATTACATTTAAAAAAAATTAGATTTCTAATAATTTTACTCAAACCTATTTATGTATTCTTGAAAGAGAGTAGTAGGTTTTTGGTTCGCCTTTTTAACGATTTAACTAATTAAATTATTCACCCTCGCAGTTGCTTGAATTACGAACTTAGCACGTCACTTAGATTTTTTTTTTTTACGGGATTGCTGGTGACAAGGAGATCAGGGTTCGAATCCTGGTTGGCTGCAACGAGAATTACTTCCCCCTAAATGTTTTTTTCGCCCTTTCCCTCCACGCAAGTTTGGCTACATTTCCTCTCAAATTCTACCTGTCTCATCCTTATTACATGAGTGTAATTAATAATGTATGGATGTATCCCGAGTGAATACTAAAAACGTGATGAAATAATCAAATAATAAATAAATATATGATTCACTAAAACAAAAACAAGTTCGTAAGCCTGAGTATTTTAACGCCCTAACAGTGTATCTTTATATCCCATTTTATTATCCGCCACCTTGATAGGTTCACTATTAATTTGAATATTTACGTGTCCATACTCTTTAACGACCAATCTAGGATAAATACCAAAAATGAAGGTAATCCATATATAAGAAAATGTATTTTATAAATATTATTTACGTTTACAATACCTCTTTTAGTCTTCTCCGTTCCTAGTACGAGCAACGTTGTTTCAATCCGGGCAAAGCGGAAAGCGCTGTCTGCCCCAGGGCGTCGACCACTTGTTGAAAGTTTACCTCCTACCGTGTCATAGTGCCTTGGTACACAGCGACTCTTTTGCTCACTTGCCTTCCTTCTACTTCTACCAACCAAACAAAAAACAAACAAACCACCACACAGACACACTCACAGCGCAACCAGCCAGAGAGGACTTTCTTTATTGGTTGGTTTATTAGATGTTCTGTGTTTTTAATTTAAATTTAATTAGAGTAAAAAATTCATTTAAATCAAGTCCAAAAGAAAAATAAATAAATAAAGAATAAAATAGTGCCGTGTGTTTGGGCTGGTTTTATACATAAACATCAAATCAATTTGTCTGTAGTAGTATAGTCTGCTCAGTAAGTGAATCAAAACCAGGGCTCCACAAGTCCGTGTCAGAGAATTTGCCAAAGCTTGCGTTTTGTTGGTGTGGCCATAATTTTTGGACAATGAGGAATTATGATATGTTAAGAGAACGCGTGTATCCGAAGAAGTTGAAGAGAAGAAAGAATACCGGTAATAAATAATATTACAAGTGAGGTTAGTAAGATTATTTTTAAGCCAAGTTCATTCAATTACCGAAGGAATAATAGAAATAGTCGATAATATTAAAATATGTTATTCAAAAGTATGAGTTTAATATTATTGTATTAACCCTATTTTGTAATGTACCCATGTCGAAGCTATTTTGTGTCAGTCACTGAGATCCAACGAAACATATTTAAGAGTCCCTCCAAACAATAAAGGTTAGAACTCAAACTCAGTACTAATGTACTTACTGTTTGTCCAAGGGGCGGAGGACTGAATGTATAAAAAGTACAAATAAATCGTAGAGCCTTTCCGTGGAGGCTCTTTCCGTGTCCGATGAGATTAGGAATTAAGGGGGGTGGAATATATAATATATAATGAGGGTTTGTTTATTTAGTCTATTTTTTATTTATTATTAATCACCGCATCTTACTATCCGTTCAGGTTATACGCTTAAGTACTGATTACGCTAATGTATTAGGAAGGGGGAAGGTCGAATTAGAGGAAGTAAACCCGCATTTGCGTGGAGGGAGAGTGGAAAACAATTTAGGAACACCCCCTTTCCAGTTCACCCGACCGAGATTTGAACCTCGATCTTCGCGTCCTCAGCAGTCGAGCTCAACACGACTAGCGCGTTAGCTAACTACGCCACCGAGGCGGGGTTATTCAGTCTAATTAACCAAACACGTGGAAATTATTCCCCTCGCGAGAAATCAAACTCATGGTTTCTAGGTCAGCAGCAACCAGGAACCTCTCTCTATCTTTCATTTACCAAGAGGTCGGGTAAAATAAATAAATAAAATAAAGAGTGGTTTTTTCCGTAAAGTCAGCACGTCATCGTCGTCGTGTTCCGTCATTTATAACAACAGCCAGAGTGAAACCAAACAACTCAAAGTTCCAGAACACTCCAAGAGGTTGTTTGTCCCTTCCAGCTTTAGAAGAGAGAGAGAGAGATAGAGATAAGAGAGAGTAAAAATAAGTAAGTAGTAGTATATATAGTGTAAAGATAATCCAGCAGTCGCGCCGATGCGAGCAGTAGCCTCGCGGCTACCAGGAGCGTAGACACCAACAAGAGGTGTGCGCAGAAATCTTAGCTGACTATTTTTTAGATCATTTAGCCGAGTTTAATTACTGATAGTAATTCTGTGAACAATAGCATTTTTTGAGTACATCATGCTAAGAGTTATGTCATGTTCTTATCATTACTACGGTCTTACGATTTAACCTTGTGTTTGAAGTTGATTGGTGATCAAATTAGACAGGAAATCAATGAATACTGTAATCTCTAGTAAATTGTATGAGAAAAATCATTGTTCACCTGGTTTAAGAACTCAATTTTTTTTAATACGCCCTATGGACTCAATCGATTGGTTGGAATTTAAATTTAAATCACTTGAGATTATCTATTAAACAAAAAAATCATTTTAGCAGCATCCATATTGAAACCAATAACCACACGAATACGTTGTTAGGCATAGTTTCAAAGAACATCCCTATTAAATTTCGATAAAATTGGTCACCACATTTGACAGTAACTAACCTCCAAACAAACAGGCAAAATGCCAAATAGTCGCGTTAAAACAGGACCTCGCTAAGCTACGTCAATTAAAATTACTTACTGCTGAATATGGTCAATTTAATTTTCATCTACTATAATGTATCATCCATGAAGTTAATTCTTCCGGGTTGAATATCTCAAAATATCTCATCAATAGTTCCTTTTAATCCTCTTCTGTCTTCAATGTTCTTCCTTCTTCATCCATCATTCTAACTTCTTGTCTTTTCTCTCTCCTGCCGTTTCTTACTTGGCTATATTACACCTTACTGTGTAAGAGACCTGCTATGGAGAGTTGTTCTATAGGTGTGTAAGAGACCTGCTATGGAGAGTTGTTCTATAGGTGTGTAAGATACCTGCTATGGAGAGTTGTTCTATAGGTGTGTAAGAGACCTGCTATGGAGAGTTGTTCTATAGGTGTGTAAGAGACCTGCTATGGAGAGTTGTTCTATAGGTGTGTAAGAGACCTGCTATGGAGAGTTGTTCTATAGGTGTGTAAGAGACCTGCTATGGAGAGTTGTTCTATAGGTGTGTAAGAGACCTGCTATGGAGAGTTGTTCTATAGGTGTGTAAGAGACCTGCTATGGAGAGTTGTTCTATAGGTGTGTAAGAGACCTGCTATGGAGAGTTGTTCTATAGGTGTGTAAGAGACATGCTATGGAGAGTAATCCTATATGAGTGTAAGAGACCTACTATGGAGGGTTGTTCTATAGGTGTGTAAGAGACCTGCTATGGAGAGTTGTTCTATAGGTGTGTAAGAGACCTGCTATGGAGAGTTGTTCTATAGGTGTGTAAGAGACATGCTATGGAGAGTAATCCTATATGAGTGTAAGAGACCTACTATGGAGAGTTGTTCTATAGGAGTGTAAGAGACCTGCTATGGAGAGTTGTTCTATAGGTGTGTAAGAGACCTGCTATGGAGAGTTGTTCTATAGGTGTGTAAGAGACCTGCTGTGGAGAGTTGTTCTATAGGTGTGTAAGAGACCTGCTATGGAGAGTTGTTCTATAGGTGTGTAAGAAACCTGCTATGGAGAGTTGTTCTATAGGTGTGTAAGAGACCTGCTGTGGAGAGTTGTTCTATAGGTGTGTAAGAGACCTGCTGTGGAGAAGAGAATTGTCCTTGAAGTGTAAGGAAGTGTTGTACAGAGTGTACTTTGTACCCTTTGTCACTCATGTAGCAGAAACATGTACTCTGAATGAAAGAGAGACCAGGAAAGTGGAGGACATGGGGATGAAGTTTGTGAGGAGCAAGTTAGCTGTCACGAGGAGATACAAGAGTACATGAGATAGGAGATAGGAGAGAGATAGGTAGAAAGAAAGAAAGATAGATGGATAGATATAAATATAGATTGATAGACAGATTAGCTAGATAGTCTTGCTCGACGAAACGTCCCACAAGGACTTCATCTCGTCACTACTCACGATCGTCCACGGAGCAGATCACGTGACACGAGCCGCTCTTCCTCCAAGAGCAGGGAAACTCGGGTCTGTCAAGGACAGGAAGTGACGACCACGCTAGCTCGCGCATAGAAACAGTAGCCAGGCCTACCTCTAGTTGGACGAGTTGACTAGATACTCTCCAAACATCGGACTTGAGCTGTTCTTGGGAGTATTATTTGACGGCCGTTTTCTTAACGGTGCT